>PVKS010023057.1:0-32869 GCA_004027875.1 Aplodontia rufa
TCCAACATTTCGTTGTATACATGGTGATGGGGTTTGAACCCACGTCCTCGCTCATGCCAGGCAAGTGCCATAACTGCTGAGCCAGTACTCCAGCCCCCATAATATACATCTTATGTTTACAAGATCTGAATATTTTCAACTATATCAAAATCAAATTCCTTTGAAATAAGAGAAATGTCATAAATTCATTTTTATTAACTAAAAAGCAAATCTTTGACTTTAACAGGAATTCTAGTAAGTGAACTAAACCTGTTCAGAAGTCTAATTTCAGTTAGTGGCCTTGTGTTTTTTATACTTACATCTTGTCTGGAGCTGACGTGGCCAATTCGCCAGTGGAAGAATGTTCTCATCAACTCTATTCTTTCCTTTTGCTTGCCTATGGCATGGGACAAGCTCGCAATGACCTGTAAATAGCAATTAGCCCAGTTATTGTGATATCACAGTAACAAGAATTGGTCGAGTGATTTTCTCATATATCAAAAATACTAAGAGAACAGCTATGGATCTCTATTCATCCAATTTATGTAGTATGAGGTAAGAATTTAAGTTAATTTTTACATTTGCAAATCCAATTATTTTGTATCATTTTTAAAGTCTATCGAAAAAAATCTTCAATTTTTTTGTTGAAAATCATGTCATGCTTGTAATGTCATGTATTCTAGTTCTAGACTCATTATTTCATTCCATTGATATATTTGTCTCATTACTATAACCTTATAATAAATTTTGAAACAAAAAATATTAGTTCTTTGACTTTCAAAAAAAAAAAAAAGACCAAAAAGGGGGCTGGAGTTGTGGTGGGGTGGTTATGGCGCTTGCCTGGCATGTGTGAGTATGCGGGTTCAAACCCCAGCACCATGTACACAATAAAGTGTCAGAGCAATGAAAGCCATGTGAAAAACTAAATAAAAATTGATTCTCTCTTTCTCACTGTCCCTCTCTCAAAACAAAAAAAGTTCTCCACTTTAATACACTAAACAGTAATGAATACATAAGAGCAAGAGAGGAAAGAAATCTTCATTGTGTGTATACCTTCTTAACCACCAATAAAAATTTATGTATATGAAATGTATATGAAAATTAATATGGTTATTGACATTTAATTCAGGAAAAAATTTCAAGTTCTGCTACATATTCAAAAAAGTTTTATTCCTTAGACTTGTGAGCAGGGCTAGGTTTTAAATCTTTCTAGTTCCTACCTTGGATATAGAAACTTATCAATAATTGTTTGATTTTATGATTTCAACCAAAAAAAAAATGTTTTTGTTTTTTTTTTTTTTCTGTACCAGGGATTGAACCCAGGGGTGCTTAACCACTGAGCAACATCCCAGGCTTTTTATTTTATGATGGGGTTTCACTAAGTTGCTTAGGGTCTTACTAAGTTGCTGAGGCTACTTTGAACTTGTGATCCTCCTGCCTCAGCCTCCTGAGTTGCTGGGATTACAGGTGTGTGCCACTATGACCAGCTCAACACATTTTAAAAGCAAATAATAGAGAAATTTGATGTATTTCTTCAAGGCTATTATTATGTCCTTTAAAAACATCTAATAAGATTTTAAAATATTAAGATAATATTATCTCTTAAAAAGAACCAAGTAACTGAAATATGTATCTAAAAATGGTGACATTAAAAAGATACTTAGTAAATTGGGGACATTTATTCTGATTCTTCTTTTCAAAAGACAAAGGGGCACACAGTCTAAAGATGTTGATTATATTCTATTTCTCAAGATGATGGTAATGTATGGCTGTTTGCTTTATTAATTTTCATTAACTAAACATGATTTGTAGCTTTTTGTGTGAAACTTCAAAATAAAAAAAACTGCATTTAAAATAGTTAAAAACCTTAGAACAGTGATTTGAAGGTAAGAGAGAAAATGACTGATATCCATTGTTTCAAAAAATGTAAAATGTTCAAAATTTACATTATATCCTCTAAAAAATATATATTTAAACAAAAATATAATCTTTATTTAGCTCATTGAAACACTTGAGTGATGCTTCTGCAGACAAGCAGCTGAGACATCTACCCTGAGTCCCTCTTCTCTGCAGGCAACTATCCTATCCATAAATGATATGAGGTCTGTGGGGGGACACATTCACTTTTTTGAAGGTGCTGTCTGAATGTGAAAACTAATACAGACCTGAAAAGAACCTTCATATTCTAAGGAAGCTAACATTTACGTGAAACTAAAGGTATTTTCTGGCTTGAATATCATTTCATTCATCAAGAAAGAATGACATGACAGATAGAATTTGGGATACTTAAAATATCTCCTAAAAGGATGGTATAAAATGTGGGTAATGCTGATTTCCTGATGTTCTCTAAAGAGCAGTTAAAGAGGAAAAAAAAGATTAGAAAGAAAATACTAATATACGTACATTTAGCAGATACTCTTAAAGAACACCAAAGTCAAAGGTCAAATGACATTATGCTGGTGTGTTTAATAGGAAGAATAAATCCTTTGACTATGTACTTATTTTTCTATCAGTTTCTGAAGTGAATTTTCTCTTTGAATCTGGTATGAGCTAAATAATCATTAGTTTCTGGTATTAGCTAGCAAGGCATTTACTGAATCTCACTTAAAAAGAGATACAAAAAAAGAAGACCTCATCTTTCCTCCCAATGGAAATTTCAAAGGTTTTCTGCAGCTCCTTCAAGTCATTGATCTGGTTGCACAGTTGTTTTACATGTGCTGCATGTTTTTCTTTCTCTTTTTTCATTTCCATTCGGTGCCAGTCAATAAAATTAAGTCTCCATTTACTTAGTTCAGATATAATGTTTGTCTGAAAAATAAATATACTGACAATTAAGTAGTCTGTTCCTTAACACTACTTCTTAAGACTAAAGTCAAGAAACATTAAAAAAAAAAGAGCCAGAACGAGCAGTTAATACAAGAGTCATCAAAATAAATAAATAAATGAAACTCACAGCACACTAATGATGTTAAGTTCAACAGTGATGGCTCTTTTTGTAGTTCAGTGAAGTTCACTATACCAGGGAAATTAGTTTTTTACTATTTTAAGTTTTCTTGTCATTTTAAAAAAACTTCAGGCCTTATTCGCTAAATCTCTCTGTTTATTCAGAGACTTAAATGTCTAGATTAAAATGTATCAGGTAAAAAAGAAATTCAGTACTACGGGCTAGGCTGAGTCTAAAGACTGGGTATTCAGATAAAGGTGGTACTGGAAACCATGGGAGTTGAAGCTTTCTTCCTGAAACCATTTATCACAATAGTTACCTCACAACAAATTGCAAAATCTTTTCACCCTACTGATTGGCATAAGTAAACAGACTGAATAATCATTTGTCATTAAGAAAGAAAAAAAAAAAAACAAACCCTGGATAACAAATAAGGTTAACTGAATACAGAACAATTTGAATGTGGGATATACACACACTACTTCAATAGACATATACGATTATTAGAAATATGAAACCTCTTTCAAGGGGATAAAAATGGTACAACAAGATTATTTCTGGATTATAAGGGTCCAAATAACAGAGAAATATGAAAGCCAGAGAACTCACATGGCTACATTTTTTCTGTATGCAAATACTCTTATTTTCTTAAACTAAACGTTTCTGAAAAACTCTCATTTTCTCCATTATTTTTTGAAAATAGCAAAAACTTGTTATTTTTGCAATACTTTTACTTAGAGGCCATTAACATTGCCAAACATAAAAAAACTTCTTGGGGCTGGAGTGGTGGCTCAGTGGTTGCAGCACTTGTCTGGCATGCGTGAGAACCTAGGTTCGAACTCTAGCACCACATACACAAGTAAGTGTCAGAGAAACAAAGGACAGATGACAAATAAATTAATTCTCTCGCTCTCTTTTCTTCTCTTTAAAAAAAAACCCTACACGTTTATATTGTAGTTGCAATTAAGAATGGCAATAGAGGGCTGGAGTGACGGCTCAGCTGTTACAGCACTTGCCTGGCACGTGCAAGTACACAGGTTTAAACCCCAGCACCATGTACGCAACAAAGTGTCAAATCAATGAAAGTCACATGAAAAACTAAATAAAAAATTGATTCTGTCTTTCTCTCCCTCTCTCTCACTATCCCTCTTTCTTTAAAAAAAAAAAGGCAATAGATATATGAATATATATTTCTAAAACTGGATTTTCTTTTACACAGAAGGAAATCTTTCTATTATTCTAATTATTTCTATTATTCTATTATTCATTTCTAAGATTTCTTTCTTTATTCATTTATTTACTTTTTGTGGTACACGGGATTGGCCCTAGAGTGGCTGTATCACTGAGCTACATCCCTGGCCCATTTTAAGGCAAGGTCTTGCTACATTGCTGAGGGTGGCCTTGAACTTGTGATCCTCCTGCCTTAGCCTCCTTGGTGGCTGGAATTACACTCAGTTTGTTGTTGTTTTTGACATGAGTTCTGACAATGTTGCCCAGGCTGGTCTTGAACTCTTGGGCTCAAGTGATCCTTCTGCCTCAGCTTCCCCAGTAGCTGGGCCTCCGTTAGTCAAAACTATGATAAAGCTCAACAGGTTTCAGTCACACAAAAGGTAAGCCTTTCAAAAACATCTGAGGAAATTCAATGGTACATACAGAACAGTTCTAACAACTTTGCTAAAGTATGGTTTCTAAACTAGTAGCAGTACTCAGGAGCTTGATAGGTATATATAATCTTCCCTGCCCAAGACCTACTGATATGAAGCTACAGTTTAACAGGATCCCCAGGTGGTTCACATATACATTAAAGAATGAGAGGCATAAATCTAAGACACTGGACTGATCTCAGGAAACTGAATTTTTCTTAAGATAAACTTTTAAAAGAGAATAGCAGAATTAAAAAATAAAACTGCTGTACTACATATTGTAATCCAACAAATGCAATACCTTAAGACCTGAACTCCAAAGATCAAGTACATTTTCCATCTTCTGAAGATTTCCTTCAGAAACAAGGCAATCACCCACAACTATTTCTTGGGCATCGGTATGAGAAGAATTAGATCCTGGTGAGGAAGAGTCACCTAAAAGATGTGAACTGAAAAAATCCATGACTGGGTGAGAAGGCTTCCTTGGTGACAACACTGGTGATGACCCTAGAATAAACGAAAAATTGTAGTAGTGAAGAGAAATTTAAAACTTGCCAAAACTTTAGAAAGTCATATTGAAAGCTATAAGATATCTGTTATCTGTGGACACTGGGAAAAATACAGAGAAGTTACCTTTCAGGTATATCATAATCTGGTTATTTTGAATTTATTAACACTGATTTAGGATTGACTGGTGTGAGATGCCTCCTACACTCCCTCTCCCCAACAAATGAACCCTATCCCAAATATGGATGTTTTGTATATCCTAGTCCAGCTTGAGCTGAAAGTATTATCATCCACATCATCATATTAATATTAACTTTTTAAGGCAGTGTAATAAAAATGTTGAAAGGTTAACTCTTGAAATGCATGCTACCCTAATGCTGCCCTAAAAATATCTAAGAAGTAGATATAGTTATCTTTATTTTAATGATAATAAAGTTGAAGCTCAGAAGTAAATAACTGACCAAGGTCACAGTGGTTGTATATAGGTCATTACTACTTTATGTTTACCGTATTTCACAGTATAATCATCACCACTGAATTAATTCTAGTACATCCAAATCTTGCTGATTTCAAGCATAATACATCACCACCAAAAATGTTTTGCTAAAATTTAATAACTTTGTTTTCAATATACTTATTTTTATCATTACATTGATATTGTAAAAAATGTATATTAGTTTAATTTTACATATAATAACTGATAAAATTTCCTTTTAAAATGAATTTAAGCTAAAAATGAACACAGATAAAGAAAATCAGTCAATGAGAGAACAGGTGGTATAAAGATAAGACAAAATTCATTACATTGGTACACATAAGCCTGAAAGTTGGGAAACAGTGCACACTGGTTTATAAAAGATTTAAATTGATCAAACTATCTAATATCCCATTAAATCTTTTTTTTTTTTTTTGAGAGGATGGTGAGGGGGAGACAGAATCAATTTTTATTGAGTTTTTCACATGGATTTCATTGCTCTGACACTTAGTTGTGTACGTGGGTGCTGGGGTTTGAACCCACGTACTTGCGCATGCTAGGCAAGCGCTGTAACCACCAAGCCACCGCTCCAGCCCCCCATTAAATCTTTAAAAATACTTGCCTTCTAACTTAGTAGTTTTAAAACAGAATGCCATACACTGTCTTAATTGTACTATTTTGGAATCTTACTGAGTTATTTTAAATATTATTATTTAAAATAAATTAGCAACATTAGAACTTAAAAATCCTGCCAATAAGTAATATGCTGATATTATTTCCCTTATTATGTTGATAATGTTTATCAAAGCACAAAATATTGTATATTAATAAAAACAAGCTGAGGAAAAATCATACCATCTATCTTTGAATGACTGGAAATGTTTAAATCACTTCCTTTTCCAACTTCCATTGCAGTTTCTCTTATTAGAGGGCTATTTCCTGCTGAAAAGAAAGCTTTAGTTTTATTAAATGAAACCACTCTTAACTAAAATGCTTAATCGTACAGATCTAATTAATGAAGGTAGTAATATGTAAGTAAAATTTTAAAACAAAGATTATACAACATATATTGGTGGTACAAGAACACTGAGACAAAGAACAAGGAAGAAAAAAATCCGGAACTAGAAAAAGATTTACTGCGTCACTGATAAACTCAATCTCACCCCCCAAATATAGATGAAAGAATTCAGTCTACCATAGCACTATAGCATTCAATTCACACTAAGAGAATAAGAGGGTGAAAGACAGTAGGACTTACAGAAGGATTTGTTATCTTACAACATTGGGTATTTCCATGGGCCTGATGCTTTTCATTAGCTACAATCAAACTAAAGCATTAGTTCCCCCAAACGAGGGCTTCCCTGCTTCAGCTTCAGAACCTTTAGTCAATACATGGCACACACACAAAAATAAAAAACAAAAAATATCAGGGAAATCTCACAAGATGGTGTTAGAGGCTTGTATATTGTCAACTTCAATACATCCTACTTATACCAGATAACTTTATTCTTGGCAAGACCAAGAATAAAGAGAATAAGTGATGGCAGGTTTACACAGTTAATTGTACCTTGTGAATCAGAATATCTAAACTCACTATGTTGTATGTTTTAATCCCAACTTCTCTTTGGAGAAGATGGAATACAAACAAGAATTATATTACATGAGAAAAAAAAGCAATAATTTCACATGCCAGATGATTCCCTTAAAATGTTGGAAAGATGAGGCAAAGAAAGGAGCCCTGAGTTGTGTCACTGTTAACAAAAGCAGTACAGCTGGCAATGTGTTAGGAACAAACTTTTGGTAATTCCCATAGGGTAGAGGCATATGGGGCTACCACATTAATTGCCTATTTAAGAGTATACGATAGTATGTAGCACTTTGGGTTTTACTCAGTAGGAACTGCATGTTGAAATACTCAGTGTAATCAAAACACGATCTAGATCCCTGATGTAGAATGAAAACAAACAAAAAACCCCCCAAAACCAAGGCTCTTATCTTTTGAAGATAATAAGGTTTAGGTAGAAAAATTTCATTCAAATTAAAAAAAAAAAATTAAGGTTTTGGTCCCGTAGTCCTATTGCTATTCCAACACAGACTGAAGACTGAGGAGCAATGAAAAAAATCCTTGCATATAGAGGGTGAGGAACAGAAACTAGGGCTGTGACTTACTGGAAACTTTAGGAACCTTTCGACTGAGTTGCTGTGTCATGTGCCTTCAAGAACAGGAGTCCCAGGAGTTGTGCCTAAAGTGGCCATCTGTCCATTATCACAGCTGTCTGAGGAAGGCACTCTGTGCCCTTGGAGAGGGCACTTATTTACAGTGAGCTATTTGGGATCTTGTACTTTACGGAATAAAGAATGGCCAGGAAAAAGGAGCTTTACCCTCCTTTTTCTACCTTTCACTCATCATTTGTATCAGTTGTCAATTCTGTTGCTGACAGTCTCACAAACGGGTCCATCTTTGTGCTGAGAATCCCACAAACAGTTCTCTATACACAAATACTGCTGGCACAGAACTAGTATATGGTTCATAAAGTAACTTGAGGGATGCTGAGGGCCACTTGGAATCTTTAATATTGGGCGAGGGCATTTAGTTTTCAAATAATCCAGTCATAAAACTGTGGAACAAGAACTCAGATGCAACATACAATTGCTATAGCATGGCCTTACCTATTTTATTTACTTTTTATAAAAGAAAGAGTCAAATGAAGTTAAAATAAAAATCCAGCGAGGAATAATATGGTAAAATGTAAAAAGATCTCCCACATGATGCTGATGCAGAGAGACACTTTCACAATCAAAAGTCAGTATCATTAATAGACTTGATAATATCTTAAACTATTTTAAAAAACATACACAACCTTGATTATGAAGAATATTTTCAATTGTAGTAGGAATTCTAACATCTGGCACCACTTCTCCCTTAGGATGAGATGGCTGTGAAATACTGGATTCGATATTTGGAGTTACTATAGCATAACGAAGTAATTCTTCATATTCTTCCTATGAGAAGTCAATAATAAATAATGTATTTTAACAGTTACAATGCATTAAATATTCAACTTGACTGGATTATTTTTGTTAAGAAATTTAATTACCATAATAATCGCATGCTATCACAGTACTATATAAAGAGTTTTAGCACTTATTTCAAGTTTGAGTCCTTTGAGTGCTTCTTATGATTTTTACATTTATGATTAAAAAATGTCACCTTTGAAAAGGTGAAAGATTCTGTTAGTGATTCAACATAATAAAAATTTTCTATTATTTATTTCTTATGCTTCAGATCAATTTAACTAAAGATGAAACATGCTACTAAAAAGCTACCATTTTTACCTCCTTATATTGAGAATCAGAGGCTTCTTGATATTATGTAACTCAAAATAAAAGCAGCTAACTGGATACTTAGGCTTATAAAACTGCAATGGCCTTCTCTCTCTAATTTCAAATGTATGTTTATCATGAAGTTAAATGGGTTTTACTAACTGATTTTGAAAAGTAGAATGTCACAAATTTCAGTTTATGAAATAAATCTATATGAATAGAGTTCTATTTAAATGTGCTTTGTATGTTGAAACTTTAGCTACGTACATGTAGTAAGTATTTGATATGGCAAATGCAGATTTTTTTATAGCATATGTTAAGTTTAACAACAGAAGAGAAACAGACATTCCAAAGAAAACATTAGAAAATTCAATACCAGGATCTCCTTCATATTGCTATAATAATAAAGTTGGATTTTTCTTTCTTTCTTTCTGTTTTGCATTACTGTGGATTGAACCCAGAGGAGCACTATTACTGAGTTATACCCACAACCCTATTTTATTTTTTAGAGACAGTCTCACAAATTGTCCAGGTTGGCTTTGAACTTGTAATCCTCCTTGTAAAGTCTCCTGAGCTGCTGGGATTACAGGTGTCTGCCATCACACCTGGCTATAATCAACTCTTTTTCTTAGTGATGTCCCTTTATGACAATAAAGACTTGTCTAAGTTTTGAATTGACAAATTGACATTTTCTTTCTTTTTTTTTAATGAGAGAAGGACAGTGAGAGAGAGAGAGAGACAGACAGACAGAATCAATTTTTATTAAGTTTTTCACATGGCTTTAGTTGCTCTGACACTTAGTTGTGTATGTAGGTGCTAAGGTTTGAACTTGTGTACTTGGACATGCCAGGCAAGCACTGTAACCACTGAGCCACCGCTCCAGCTCCTCAATTGACATTTTCTGATAGAAAAGTCAGTTTTTACTTTATGATTATCACTAAGGCAGAAGGCTCTTAATACAAAAAACATTTAAAGTATCAAAATACAACTTTTAATTTTTATGTTGACAAAAGTAACTACCATTCTTTAAATAGATTTAAATTTAAATCCCTTAATTAAAAAAAAATGCTTCCTGAACCATATCAGTTTTCTAGTTAATAAAATAGTTTGATAAGTTAAGAGTCATAGAGAAGGTATTTGCTGGTTCCTATAAAACTGAATGTGTATTACTTCTAATGAACTAATAAAATATAAAAAATTTCAAGTGTATATACTCTGCATGGTAGAGACTGCTAGTGGTCCATTTCCACTTTATTCCTTTTAAGTTAATAAAGCCCTAGGGTTTGACCTGTGCAAGAGGCCACCCAACTACATCTCCCAGCCTCCTTCGCTGCTAGAGGTGATCAAGAGACCTAGTATCTTGGGAGTTGAATGGAACTAATGTGTACAGCTGTAGGTGAAAAGGATGCTGATTGCTTCCTGTTCCTCTCTTCCCATGGACTAGGGCTGGTAGTGAACCAGTACCCCACAGTGCAAACACAATCAATACCCAATACCCTATTAAGTATGTGGCAGAACAAGAAAGAAGAGACAGGTCCTCAGATGACCATAGAACTATGCACCAGCTCAGACTTCTATGGGAGAAAAAAACTTTTTTAAGATATTTAAGACACTCTTATTTGGTTTCTGTTAAAACAGCAAAAACAAACAAACAAACAAACAAATTAAAAAACCCAACCTGTTATACTTCTCAAACAGCCAAAGTAAGCTTTTGATTGTGCCTAAGAAATTCATACGTTGAAACTCTAAAACCCAATGTGTCTATCTTAGGAGACAGACTTCTATGGAAGTAATTAAGGCTAAATAAGGTCACAGACTGGGGTCCTGATCTGATTGGGTTAATGTCCTAATGAGAAGAAATATCAAAGAGCTTGTACTCTCTCCCTCATGTTCACTGAATGCATTAAGGAAAGGTCATGTGAGGATAGAGAAGACAGCCAGAAGAAAGACCTCACCAGAAATACCTTGCTGGACCTTGAGCAGGCACTTTTATCTCCAGAACTCTAAGGAAATAAATTTCTGTTGTTTACGTCCCCCAAATTTTTTTTTTTCAGTGCTAGGGATGGAACCCAGGGCCTCACACATGCCAGGTAAGCACTTTACCACTGAGTCATATTCCCAATCCTCTATTGTAATTTTTAACAAAAATCTAAGCTGACTAATATGAATGCTATCTTGTACTGGAAATCCATAAACTTTTTTAGGGTCTCCTCCCTGTGGTGGCAATTACAATTAGATTTAGCCTAAAAGACTGCTCAGTTAGAGTTAGCTTATTACTACTCCCCAGTCAGTGGGCAGGGAGGGGAAAGTGGACGTTGGTGGCTTTATTTTGTGGCTTCCCTAGTCTGACTTCTGTTCTGGAACTGGAAAAAAAAAAATACAAACACATATTTTAAAGTTGCCAAAATAATCACTAAGATTTAAAGTGGAGATGAACAGACATATATTAGTAATACTCAATGATCAAAAACATTATTATTTTCAAGAAAAATCTCGGGGACTGGAGTGGTAGCTCAGCAGTTATGACGCTTGCCTTGCACGTGCAAGTATGTGGGTTCAAACCCCAGCACCACATACACTATGAAGTGTCTGAGCAACGAAAGTCCATGAAAAACTAAATAAAATTGATACTCTCTCTCTCTCTCACTATCCCTCTCTCTTAAAAAAAAAGAAAAGAAAGAAAGAAAAATCTGAAAAATCATTATTTAAACAGCTATTTTTGAGTTTCCTTTACATAGATACAGACCAAATGGGTTACTTTAAGTCAAGGATCAAAATAAATAATATTGCTTTTCTGAAAGATAACCCGTCTCAAGGTAAACAACAACTCTAGAGTAAGAACCAAAGCTTTTAATTTTGGCTACCCACCTTTCCCTCAAAGGTTGCACTGAAGTGACCTTGAAATATATCTCAAACCATACTTTAAGCATTTGAGTTAGGGCAAGCCCATAGTTCAGAGTTGTGCTTACGGGAAGTTAGCAACATTTAATAAGCACTATGGATGCTGCCTATGCCTCAGAATTTACCAACCTCTAGTTTATGAAGCAAGCCATCACATAACGACAATAACCAAAAAATCCTTAAGAGGACATTAATTTATGAGGGATTATTACATTAAATATGTGGTTTTACATATTTACTATATATGTAAAAGTATGTATTTTGTGCTATTTTTTTATATTTATATTTTAAAGTGTTTCTAGTACTAGAATTCCAAATAATAACACTGAATTCATAGGGAATATGTATAGGCTTTCGACTTTAGTTCAAGAACCAGTAGGGTCATAAGCTGAGGGTTACTAACAGTCTCTCAGTTAGGCTGACATTATAAGTAGATAACCAATCACACAAAATGATTTCTGGTAGGCCTAGGAGGCTCTTCACTTTATCTCTTTCAGATTCCAATCTAGAGGTTTACTTATTTACTAAATGAATGACTGTGGTGTCTTAGAGATAACCCCAACTCAATATTTATTCCTTTGATTTAAAACTTTGTCTCTTGGCAAAAATGACAATTTAAGACCTTAAAGGGTGTTCACACTTTAGTATAAATGAATTAGCTAGTTCTTTCTTTTCCTTTTTTCTTTTAACTTTTTTTTTTTTTAAAGAAAGAGAGAGGGACAGTGGTAGAGAGAAAGACAGAAACAATTTTATTTAGTTTTTCATGGACTTTCGTTGCTCAGACACTTCATCGTGTATGTGGTGATGGGGTTTGAACCTGGGTACTTGTGCTTGCAAGGCAAGTGCCATAACCACTGAACCACCGCTCCAGTCCCTAGCTAGTTCTTTCTTGAAGGAATTTTGGATAAGGCAGAAAGGTGCAAAAAGGCATTGTCACCTCAAAAGACAGCACTACATGGGAGAGGTATGTTAAAAAGGAAAGGCAAGGGTGACAGAACTATGTCACAATTCAAGACTAATTTATCCCAGTAAATGTTCAGATATTTTCTCAATACCTTCCCAAATTCTATATAATTTCATATAATAAAAAGAACTCATTTGTTCAATAAAATATTTTCTGAAGTTTATCTTATATCATATAGAATCAATGATACTTTACTTACATACAAACACAATGTGCAGCTTTTCCGCTCTTAAGGGATGCAACTATAAAATGTGAACTATACCAGGTCAGTATTCTCTCATTTACAATACCTAAAAATATGAACTGGTATTTTTGATGACAAACACTCAGTAATAAAAGAAATAAAAAAAAATTTCATGTAAACAATACACCTTCGGTAGTCAATTTATCTGTCAATGTCCAGGTCCTGGGCAGCAGACTGTGCTGAATGTTGTAGCAACAAGGATTAGAACGTTAAAACAAGTAGAATACAAGGGAATCTTGAGCTCTAGAACTTCAGATGGCTTGGATACCGTATTAACTTTCACCAAAAGTGAAAACTTCACCATGGCACACGCCTGTACTCACAGCAGTTTGGGAGGCTGAGACAGGAGTATCACAAGTTGAAAGCCAGCCTCAGCAACTTAGTGAGGCCCTGTCTCAAAAGAATAAAAATAAAAATGGGCTGGGGATATCACTCAGTAGTTAAGCACCTCTGGGTTCAATTGCCAGTATATAAAAAAAGACCAAAAGAAACCATTCCCCCAGGGCCAAAAAAAAGTGAAAGCTTCATAACGGGTAGTTTAATGAGAAAATTTCAGAAACAGGTTTTTCTTTTGTGTTAGTTGAATTTTTGAATGAAAAATATTTGGAGAGTTCAGAACTATTTTTCTGAAAAGTTTAAATAATGTGAAGTAACTCCTCAAATCTGCAAATTCCTAAAGTTTGATATTATTGTAAATGGACACATTCCACTATAAATGGAATGAATGAAAAATTTATTCCTGATTTCCCATAAAATATCACTTATTTTTTCCTTCCTTTTCTTTCTTTTTTTAAAGAGAGGGAGGGAGAGTGAGAGTGTGCGAAACAATTTTATTTAGTTTTTCATGTGGGTTTCGTTGCTCTGACAATTCGTTGTATACATGGTGCTGGAGTTTCAGCATGCCAGGCAAGTACCACCACCACTGAACCACCACCACTCCAGCATGCCCCATCCCCTGCCTTTTAAAATTCTTTTATTTTTATTATTTTTTTTAAGAGGGAGGGAGGGAGGGGGAGAGAGAATGAATATCAATTTTATTTAGTTTTTCATCTAGTTTTTGTTGCATACATGGTGCTGGGGTTTGAACCCAGGTCCTTGTGCATGTAGGCAAGTGCTGTAACCACTGAGCCACCGCTCCAGCCCCAAATATCACTTGTTTATAATAAAAATGTCATGACATGTTTTCTTACCTGAAGGTCTGCAGAGACAGAACTGCCTGGATCGGAGTCATTTTGTACAGCTGGAAGTGAGAGTTTGTCCTCATCTGATGACATTCTGCACAAATATTATAAAATGGTAGAAGTTAACTTTAGTTTTTTCCCCTAGATATTTAAATTAAAATATTTAAAAACACAAATAAGTGCAACAGTATTCTAACCTGCAAACAACCTTCATGCTGTGTGTTAAAAACCCATTCATTCATTCAATACATTGAGAACTTATAGGCAAAAATCACTGGACAAGAAAAAATACTCAATTCCAACATGTTTATAATATAGTCAAATACATGAAAGGTCAAAGAAAAATGGTTCAGAGAAATTCTTAGTGAGGTCTGTTGAGAATAAAAGGTTGTGTTCACTGTTCTTGACCAGTGTGTGACAACTGAATACTGTTATCTTACTTTCCCGTAAGATACTGAACCAAGAGAGAATGAACAATTTATATAAAAATCCCTTCTTAAGAAACTTACTTTTTGGAGAATATATATTAAGAAAAGCAAGCTTATACAGGACAGATTCAAATACACATACAGAAAAATTACTGAAATTCCTAACTAAAAGAAATATATAAATAAAAGTACTTTAAAACATAGAGTGACTATTCAAACTATCTGAACACAAGTTAACATTAACACATTGGTGAGGAATGGTGAATGAGGTTCCTGTACTGTAAACCATCTATGGATATACACATATACATACATAATATACACACACATATATATTTATATAAATGATTGATGAAAAACTTGTTATTTGACCCTAAAATAACAGAGGTACAAAGTAGAGAGACAAAAGTTGCCATTTTTCATGGGGTTGGATTACATGAGTATGAAGAATTAGGAAAGCCACCAAAGAAAGTTTTTATAGAAAAGATGGCCCAGGCATTGAGAACTAGAAGATGAGCAGGTCTCATTCTGAGGATGGATCAAAGATAAAAAGGATATTCTAGGCACTAGAGCAGCATAAGCAAAAACAAAGAGGCATGGCATGAATGCTAAGGTCAGCAAGAAGTTTGGTAAGATTAAAGCAAAGACTATAAATAGGGCTTGGCTAAGGATGAAATGAAAAAGTAAGGAGCAGTCAGATCATGAAAGATTTGTCATCTTAAAAAGTTGGGTCTTTATTCTAGAGCAGTTATTAAACAGGCCCTACTGGGGATTTCTCTGAAGTATTTTTTTTTTTTTGGCCTTTCATGTATTTGTCTACATTATAAACTCACTTATGTTGGGATTTTTTCTTGCCCTGCACATCAGCTAGCTCACTGTTCTTCCTCCCAATCTGCTCATCTTCCTATATTCCTTGCCTATCATCCATCTAGTTACCCAAGCCAGAAATCTGGAAGTCATCAGTAATTCCTCCCTTTCAGTCAGCCTCTGGGTAGGTATGCAGTATAGGGCGCTCTTTGCATCCATGGGTTCACATATGGGGATTTAACTAACAATGGGTCCAAAATATTTTTTAAAAATTAGGTTTGTACCAAACCTAAGTACAGACTCTTTTCTTTTCTTTCTTTCTTTTTGGTACCAGGAATTGAATCCAGGAGTACGCAATCACTGAGTCACATCCCCAGCCCTGCTTTTTCATATTTTTATTGGTGCACTATTGTTGCACATATTGATAGATTTGTTGTTACACATTTGTACATGTACACAATATAACATTCCCCAGAATTTCCCCCAAACTCCATATCTCCCACCCTTTGGTCCTTTCCCTCTACTGATCTCCCTTTGATTTTTAGGAAATCTATCCCCACCTTCCTTTTTCCTCTCTAACTTCCACATATGAGAGAAAACACACATCTCTTAACCTTCTGAGTTTTACTTATTTCACTTAACACGATGGTCTCTAGTTCCATCCACTTTCCTGCAAATGCCATTTTTCTTTATGGCTAATAAAACTCCATTCTGTCTATATACCTCATTTTCTTTATCCATTTATCTGTTAACACCTATGCTGGTTCCATTGTTTGGTTATTGTGAATTGTGCTGCTATAAACATGGGTATGCATGTATCACTGTAGTAACATGACTTTAATTCCTCAGGGTAAATACCAAGAAGTGGTATAGATGGGTCGTATGGTGGTTCCATGCCTAGTCTTTTGAGGAGCCTCCATACTGATTTCCATAGTGGTGGTACTAATTTATAGTTCCACCAACAGTGTAAAACTGTTCTTTTTTCTCCATATCTTTTCCAGCATTATTATTTGTATTCTTGATGATTGCCATTTTGACTGGTGTGAGATGAAATCTCGCTGGAGTTTTAACTTGCATTTCTCTAAATGCTAATGATGTTGAACATTTTTTCATGTGTTTGTTGGTCATTTGTATTTCTTCTTTTGAGAAGTGCCTGTTTAGTTCATTTGCCCATTTATAAACTGGGTTATTTGATTTTTTTGGTGTAAAGTTTTTTGAGTTCTTTATATATTATAGATATTAATCATCTGTAAGAAGAGTAGCTAGTAAAGATTTTCTCCCATTCTGTAGGTTTTCTCTTCACATTCCTAATTGTTTCCGTTGCTATGCAAAAGCTTTTTAATTTGATGCTGTCCTATTTATTAACTCTTGCCCCAGCCCTTTTTTATTTTTTGAGACAGGATCTTGCTAAGTTGCTTAAGGCCTAAGTTGCTGAGGCTGGCTTTGAACCTGCAAATCTCCTACCTTAGCCTCCCAAGCTGCTGGGATTACAGATGTGAGCCACCATGCTCACTGTACAGATTTTTTTCTTGTCATTATTCCCTAAAAAATACTATGGCAATTATTTTCCTAGCATTGCCACTGTATTAGATATTATAAGTAATCTGGAGATAAAGTATACATATACATGAGGACATGCATAAGCTATGTGCAAATGCAATGCTATTTTATACGAGACTTGGGCATCTACAGATTTAGTTGTCTGTGGATTGGTGGGGTGTCTTGGAATTAATCAATCATGGAATCTTAAGGGATAACTGTGCATGGCTACCAGTGCATGACATCAAGGACTGACATTTACAATGAATAAAATGCGAACGTAAAGCAATATGAATATAAAATGAAGCAGTGTGTGAAGTATAGGTTGTGTGTGGAAGTATAGGTTGGAGATCCAGTTTGAGGAATCATTAGCATAATGGGTCTGCCAAAAAATGGGAATGGATGAGATCACCTATTACAGGGAATGCACAAAAGTTCTTATCTTGAGGATCATACATTTGAATTGTATTTTTAGCATTAATGCACATGTGTGATTCACTAGAAAATGGATCTTTAGCTTCCAGTATGTGTTCAGAGTGGATCAAACCCTAAGAAAGTTAAGGCTCACTGTTGTGAGAAGAGAGTTAGAGCCCTAACCATAATATTTAAAGTGGAAGAGAAGAAGAGTCAGCAAAGAAGACTGAAAAGGAAGTCAGAATAGTAGAACTGGGGGCAGCATCACAAAGACATCCAGAAGGGATTAGTCAGATGCTAAAGAAAAATGAGAACTGTCTGAATTTGGCAATCAAAAAGTTGCTGGGACATTTGCTTGTTGACAATTTCTGGGGAAACTGGAATAACTATCACACTGGGCTGAAAAATACACAAGACAAGGTAATTGATCTAGAAAAGGCAAAAAAAAAAGTGCAATATCGGAATGGAAACATCGGCTGCAACTAGATCATGGAAAGGGAATTTCAATTATATTCAGCATTACTGTGTATACACATGATAAGCAAGCTAAATCTCAGCATGACTGTCTTTAGTTAAGCCAATTAGGGAGGACCAAATGAGCACGTATCTGCAGCAAGGAATGGCTGCTTCACTAACTTTAAATCTACCACTGTGGTAACTTGATTCATTTATTTTCATTCACATTTTCCTTTAGGAATTGTTTGCAGACCCTGTAGGTAACAGTAGGGGGGAGTGAAGTGATACTGGAACATTTAAAAAAGGAATGATCTGGTAAGTACGGCCAAATCTCAAAAACTGTGTCTTTATGATACTGCTGACAGAAAATGATGGCACTATTAGAAATTTGCTATCTGCCAACTATCCTGCTTTATGCCAACAAGAGGTGATTAATTCGAAATCCTACAACCAGTAGCATTTGCCTTACTGTTTCTAGGTTCAGAAACAAAGCAGAAAACTTAAAATTTTGCTAGAGTGGGTGGCAGATATACATTCTACGTTTTCATAACATGAGGCTTTGAATGCTTTTCAGTGCCGGAGATATAATATCCTGGCAGTTACCTGGCTGAGAGAAAAGAGGGATCCGGGAATTCAAACGTAACAGCAAAAGAGCAGCGGAAGAAAGAACTAACGTGCAAACTGGCAGCAGGGTGACGAACCCTGTGCCCTTCACGGGTTCTAGCTGCAGTCAGGAGAGCGGGGGCGCTAGCTCCTCTTCCAGGCAGGGACTACAAGTAGAGAAAACGCAGTTGCAAGTGAGCAAACGGATAGAAGCTTTCTTCCATCACCCTCCAATCCAGCCCTCTTCTACTCTAAACCTTACTTTAAAACACTCAGCATTATACCTGGTTGTTTTCCCCCTGTTTTTTAGTGACCGGAATCTACGACGATAGTAACTGCTATACTTCAGCACCCCTCACTTCCGTCCTCTTTTCCCCGCCGCCTCGGAGAGGAAAACGTCTCAACCCGGAGGCGCGACAGCTGATTCACCACCCCAGGCCCGTCTCGGACGAGTCCCGGGAGCGTAAACCTGCACCGAGGAACTTTAGGTCCCCCACCACCTAGGTCGGCGACGCGGGGCGCGGGGGCGCCGCTACCCACCGTCTGGGCTCTCCACCAAACCCCGACTGCTCACTCTCGTTTCCTCGCTGCGTCGCCGCAGAGCCACAGCAAGCCCAGCGGCTTCCTTAGCACCAACCTGACAGTTTCAAACTGCAAGGAGGAATTAAAGACAGCTCTGTGCATTGGCCCCCAGCCTCAGTAATCTGCCATTTGATTGGTCCGTGCGTCGGGGGCGTGGCCTTGGCCGCCGCGGGAGGAGCCGGAATTAGGAGATTTAAGAAAACTCCGCCCCTTTGTGCGCGCTGGTTCCTGGTGGGCGGGGTCCTAGGGAACCCCGCCCAGCGCCCCCGGGCTGAGTACTGAGTGTGCAGAAGGAACCTAAAGGCCGGCTGTGTGGACGGATTTGGTAACAGGCTGCTGATACGACTGACTCGAGTTACTGCCGGCTTTCAGCAATGCCAACAGCCTAGGCCCCGAGTCCTCACGCGTTAGAATCCTCTGCGTCCATAGCTACCTTACAACAGAATCGCTTGAGGTGCTTTTTCAAAAGTGCAATTTCCTGATCCCCGTTGTTAATTTCTTGATCTTTGGATGCAGCCAGGGAATTTTAACAAACAGTGCCATTAATTCTGATGCAGAAGTCTGTGGATTATGTTTTACGAAATTGCTGCTTAGACTGCAGGGCGGGTCCTTTTGGTGGCGTAATGACTTTATAGTCAGATCATAAACGGGCTCCTCCCCCTACTCACTGTCACCTTCACCTTGGATAATTAATTCACCCACATGAAAGAGTGGTAGGGAGATTAAATGAGTTAATATAGTTAAAACATCCATCACATACACAAAAGAAAAGTAGTCTTTCAACTAGTATCGGCAATAGATTGGCTAGAAGTACATAAGAATCCAGGTGGTAAGAGGTCCAGCTTGGAGTACCCCAATCTGGAGAACAAATGATACGATCTGGGTGAGTTTTCCCCCTCTGTTACCTGGATGATGAGGTTTATTTTTCTGTAGATATAAGTGGAATAACCTGGGTCTCACCTACTTTTCTGGTAGAGCCAGAATTCTACTTATTCAGACCATGAAGTAAGAAGAGCCACCAGAAATTTCTTTGTCATAAATTATAACTTGTTTTTTTCTTCTTTTTCTCCCATGCTTATTATAAAGGAAAAGTTGCTATTAACAGATAAAAATTCATACCTCATTCTAATATTTGCATTTTAGTTTGATTAGCATTTGGTGACCCCATATACTATAATTGATGCTGGTTCACCATTCATGTGCCATCCTGCTATAGGCTCCAAGTTTCTCTTCCCTATCTTTCTTTTATAGGAAGACTCACAAAAAAATCCCTGGGTAAGCCATTGGTACTCCTATGAAGCTACAGGAAGAAAGAGACCAAACCTAGTCTGGAAGATATGAATTTGGAACTGATTGTTTCCCCAAGGTTCCTAGAAAAAAAGAGAATTTAAACTCCAACAAACCCACAATAATTTAATTGCCAGCTTGAACTCTTCAAAATTATTTATTCATTCAACAAATATTTAACATCATCATATGCAAAGGATTTTGTTGATGTAGGGTTTCAGTGGTCAAAAAAACAAACATGGTCTGCCCTCTTGGAATTTAGATGTTCTGGGAAATACAGATAAAAAGCAAGAATAAGGAATAAATAATTATAAATTGTGGGACTGGAGTGGTTGCCCAGTGGTTATCGTGCTTGTCTGCTATGTGTGAGGACAGTGGACCAAACCCCAGAACCACACACACAATAAAGTGTTGGAGCAACAAAAGACACATGAAAGACTAGGCAGGATTGATTCTCTCTCTCTCTCATTGTCCCTCTCTCTCTTTAAAAAAAATTATAAATTGTGGGAGTTTTTGTTTTTTGTTTTAAGAGAAAGTGAGAGCAAGAGAGAAAGAGTTAATTTTATTTATTTTATCTTCGGGCCTTAGTTATATATGTGATACTGGAGTTTGAATTCAGGTCCTTGCACATGCCAGGAAAGTGCTCCAACTGCTGAGCCACCTCTCCAGCAGTTAAATTATGTCTGAAGTAAGGAGAAATAAAACAAAATACCTTACTTTACCTAATAAACACACATGATGGTTACTGTGTTCTGGGAACTAAGTTTTGGTACTCATTAACTCAGTTCTCAGAATATCTCTGTGACAGGTGCTATTTCCATCCTCATTTTACAGATACAAAAAACTGGACACAAAGAGGTTATGTAGATTGCCTTGGATCACACCATTATAAAAGCAGCTCGGGAATCCATGTTCTTATCACTCTGCGTGTACTGTTGGGAACAGCATGGCCAAAGTCTTGAGGTAAGAATGTGTTTGTATCTGGCTAAGGAAAAAACATAATAAAACAACAACAGATTGAAACTTAGTGGGTGAGAAGAAAGTGGCATAGGAGGTCCAACTGTGCAGGAATTGTTAATGGTATGAGATTTAATTTCAAGTTCAATGGGACATTTTTAGATGTTCAAAATAGAGATGGAAAGCAATATGAACTAGAGGAATTGCAAGGTAGATGATCACGTATGAGATAATTTTGGAGGTAGTATTGATGGGATTTGATGGACTTTTTTTGAGATGAAGGAGAGAAATATGTCAAGGACCCCTTGTTTCAGGTTTCTGGCTTGAGGAACTGGGTAGATTACATCATCACATAATATTGAGAAGGAGAACACTGTATGGAGCTGGTTCTGAAAAGGGAAGGTCAAAATTCAATTTTAAATATGTCTGACAGTGAAATTGCCTAGAGATATCCAAATGGATTTTCTATTAGACAGTTGGACATAGAACTCAAAACAGAGTTCAGGCCTGGGAATATAAACTGGGAAGCTTTTGAGTATAGATATTGTGGAGGATTGCAAAAAACAGCTCCAATTTTTCCTGTATCTATATCCTTTGCCTTGTTAACTGTGCAGTGTTTTCACTCTAATGATCTGGAAGATGCTAATTAACATAATGTGAGCAGAAACTTTAAAAAAGCTTCTGTGATTGCCTTGGTTTGCTCTTTCCCTCAGTTATAACCATGAATACATGCTTAGGCTAGCCTACTGAATGAAGAAAAACACATGTAGTAGAGCCAAATTGCTCCGGTCATCACCAGAGCATCCGAGATCACCCTATAGTCATTAGATCTCCAGACTGGTGTGTGTTTCCAATTAAGACCAGCAGGACCACTCAACCAACATGCAGAGTCACAACCTAAATAAGTGTTGTTTGTTTAAAGCCACTGTGTTTTAGGGTAGTTTGTTATGTAGACTTGTTATAGCAATATAGAACTGATAAAGATACTATTCAAAGCTAAAGAACTAAGTGAGACAGTATGGAGAGACAAAGTAAAGTGAGTGTAGAAGAGGATTCAGAACTGAACTCTGATGCTTTCTAATGTTTAGAGGTTGGGTAGCAATGGAAGAATCAGTAAAGGAAACTGAGAAGGCGGTGCTGGAGAAGTGGCAGAAAACCAGGAGAGGCTTCAAGAATGCTAGTAAAGTGACTGTTGCTAACTTATTCTTATTTCTGTTTTCTTTTGATCCCCACTCTTTCTGATTAAGCCATTGCTGAATTTGCCTTGGACTGTTTCTTCATTGCATACCTTCATTTCCTCTTTCTGCATTTCACTCTTCACTTTACTCATGAGTTGTCTTCTTAAAATATCACTGGATTGGACTGTGTCACTTGCTCCTCAAAAGCCTTCCATAGTACTGCAGGGATTCAAAACTCTCTAAGAGGAATTGTCTAGTCCCACCAAATAACAAAAGATCTGTATTGGATTCCACCAAGTTACCACTTACTAGGTGTAAAACTGGGGATATTGTGTCATCTTTACAAGTTTAATGCTCCATCTCTTCAATGTTAAGAAAAGAATAGTACACATCAAATCTAAATCTATTCCTGAACTGGAACCTAAATCGATCTACTTATCTTTATCTATATCTAGTTCATAGTAAAATGATGAAAGGTAGACATATGCCTACCTAATTAGACTACATTGTCCACCTTAATTTTCAGTTAAACAAGGCCATGGATGAATGCAAGCTGAAGTAAAGTCTGCCACTGCCTGAACTGGGATACAAGGTGTAGGGTTTGCTTTCTTTAAGCCGCCTTCTCCTTTCCCACTGTTGGGCTAAGTGACTGTATGGAATAGAACTCCTCTACCAGTTCTATAATATGAGAAAACAGACAAATCTTTTTTTTTTCTCTTTTATGTCATTGTGTTTTTAGGTCAATCTGTTTTGGTCTTTAACAATATGCCATCTTTGTCAATATAGATAGGTATATAAAGTTGTTGGGAAGTAATGTGTATAAAATCATTTTTATGGGTGCATCGTTGTATGCTTATAATTCTAGCTACTCAGGAGGCTGAGGCAGTAGGAGTCCCAGTTTGAGGTCAACCTGAGCAACTATGATGGTTTGGATCTGGAATGTTTCCTAAAGGCTCATATATTGAAGGTTTAGTCTCCTTGCCGCAGTGGTTACAGGTGGGGCTCTTGGGAAGTGATTGGATCATGAGGGCTCTGACTTAAACAGTGGAGTGAACCATTGATGGGTTCATAGCTGATGGCATCATTGGTGGGTGGTAAATATTTGAGGATATAGGACCTAGTTGGAGGAAGTATCACTGGAGATGTTCCCTGGAAGGGTTTGATTTATCCCTGGACTCTTCCTCTCCCGCTCTCCCCCTGGCTTCCTGGCTGCCATGAGGTGAGCTTTCCTCGATATTCCTTTCCACCACCATGTTTCACTTCACCTCAGGCCCAGAGCAATGGAACCAGCCAACTATGGACTAAAACCTCTGCAACTGTCAGACAAAATAAATCTTTTCTATTTTTAAGTTGATTTTCTCAGGGGTTTGTCGCAGTGATGAAAAGCTGCCCAATACAGCAACTTAGTGTGAACCTGTCTCAACTGAAATAAAAAGGGCTGGGGATATAGCTCAGCAGTAGAGCACAGTAAGACCCTGAATTTAATCCCCAGTATTGCAAAAACAAATAAAGAAATAAATAAGCAAACAAAAGACTCACTAATTTTTAAGCCAGCCAAGTGAGATAGAAAGAACATTGATTTTAGATTAATAAGATTATGGGATCTAAACTTCCCCATGACAGAGGCATAAAGCTAAGATGGCTCTAGATGCCTGTTGGGGAGCTTATCTGGATTATATATTGTTATTGGTAGAAAGAGTTGAAATTCATGTTATTTTTTTCTGGATTTGGGTTAGGGAACTGATTTGAAATCTGCTTCTCTTCAGGTCATCTCTGATTCATCTAAACAGGCCTCTCCTCACCTTATTATTTGTTTAGCTGGGACTATTGGGGAATATTCCCTATGTTGGGGATCTTCAATACTGAAAACTTATCCAGGGTAGCAACCATAATCTGGTCCATCATTTTCATGTTATGAGGGAGAAAATCAGATCCAAGATGAGATCTAAGAGAACTATGTTTGCCTTCCTAAAGTTGTGGAAAGAAATAGGGGTAAAGATGGGGACAGCTTTTAGGAATAGCGTCATTGCCAGGGCCTACATCTAAGTAAAGGCTGCCGTGATGATCAAGTTTGCCTTGTTTCTTTAAGAGCTAACAAACTGACCCCATGCCTATTTTTCCATCAGATGCTAGACTCAAGATTTTCTTTCTTTATTCCTCCTTCATCATCATCATCATCATCTTTTTTTTTTTTTTAAGAGAAAGAGACAATCAATTTTATTTAGTTTTTCATCTGGTTTTAGTTTCTCTGACACTTCATTGTGTATGTGGTGCTGGGATTTGAACCTGGGTCCTAGCTCATGCCAGGCAAATGCTCCGCCGCTGAGACACTACTGCATCTTCATTTTTGAGCTGGGTCACACTGTGTTGCCCAGTTTGATCTGAACTCCTGGGCTCAAGCTGTCCTCCTGCCTCATCCTTCAGAGTGCTAAGACTGTAGGTATGTGCCACCACTCCTGGCTCCTTCCTTTCTTTTTGATCTTGCTTATCCCTCATTTGGAATGACTTGCCTTTGTCACAGCCCCTCAGTCTGGACTTTGTTTCTTCAGGTTACAAATGGCTGACACAGTAAATTGATTTACACAGATGACAAAGGCAAAGCTGCTGGAGCTCTCATTCCCTGTGAACTTCTGAACGCTGGCTTTTCTGGAAACAATACTCTTGTTTTTCTAAGTCAGAAAATTGACGAATGGAGAAAACTGACTTCAGGCAGAAAGATTGCAATGGATTAATTCTGGGCAAGTGACTCACAATTCATGTCTCCCAGTGGAACTTCTATAGCTAGACTATGTGGTCTATTCAGAATCCCTGCACATACTAAGTGATGAAAAGATTGATTCATTGAGCCCATTTAACTGAGACAGAGCAGAGGGTGAAAAATTCTGTCAATAAGGCAGGAATGCAGGGCAGAGGGCAGAGAATGCTAGTACAGTGGTGTACACATGGGGTGTCCCACCACTCGGCAGTGCCTTAGGAACTCAGAACACTTTGGTTCTTTGGATGCCACAGTTACACTTTGTTACACAGCACCCCCTGGCCCTTTTATTCTTTCATTGCAGAAGTGGGTTTCTGGCTCTCATCACTAGGTTTCTTTTTTCTTCCTAGTTGTGAAAACTCATTCTTGACCTCATCATTAGTATCTTTTGTTCATATAAAAACTTCTTACCCTTAGCATTTTTTCCCTCTTGTAAAACAATCTAGAACTTGCTATGAGCAGCACAATTAATTGGTTTTCGGAGAACAATATTACTGAGTCCCATTGATGTTTTGAGTACTTTACAACCGTTGTGTTTTTGAATCTTTAGGGCTTCTGAGGGAGGGTTTGCAGACCAGGGTTATTCAGCTCAATAATAAGGATCACAGTAATTCTAAATTATGGCTCTGCCTTCCTTTCTCCCTCCTGCTTTCCCTTCTTTCCTCTTTTTATTTCCTGTATTATTTCTTTTTTGTAATGGAGGGATGGTAAGAGAGGCTAGCTCTAGTATTCAAAATCTGATTTTAAATGTGTGGTAGAACTTGTTTCATCTTCTTGATCACACATTTGAATATTTTTTCCTGTTCTCTGTTGTGTGTGAGAGGTGCCAATCAATCTGCCTCCCATCCATGAACACATTCCAAAGTTCAACTGAAAATCTATTGAAACACATTTTCTTACTGAAAAATGAGTATGTAACTTTGCAGTCAGTTTGGTTATGATAAGGCTAAAACATTGTTCACAATTATTAAAGAAAGCAATACTGTTGCAATGCTAGTAGATTCAATGAGGAGGAGAAATAACACTGAAGAAGAGAGTTTATTGTGTGTTTATCTTGAGTGCTGATGCAAAAGAAAAAGGGCAATGTGGTAGGATTAGGGATAGAGGATGCTATGTAAAAATGTGCTGAATGCATAGGGAATTGATGGGAGACTGGCAGGAGAGGAGTGGACAAGGCAAGATTGGTGTGAAATAGATGTGTGTTTCCTGCTCTGAGACATTCTGGGGCTGCCATGCTCATAGCCCATTGTGAGCCTCTGTGCCTGCCAATTTCACACAAGTTGATGCATGAGTCGGAAGAATAATCTCTCTATGTACTGTCTGCAGACGTGTCTTAATGTGTTTCCCATTTCAGCAATTGTGTGTGTGGGGTGGTTACAGGTAAAAGGAGATTGGGGATCCTAGATCATAGGCTTCAACATGTTGCTTCCTACTTGGGGGCTAATTTTGGCTAATGGAGACGTTAATCTTTATGAGCAAGATGTCAAGTCCCTTGTTTTAGGCAGTAAGATATGAACTGCTCCACTTAGATGGCTCTAAATACATCCTGTAACAGTCAATGTATAAGACTGGTAGAAAAATGAAGTAGTGTCACTAAAGTCACTGACTTCGCATTTCTGCTGAAGTAATGCTTACAAATAACCGTACAGCTACAAATTATCACATTTGAAGGGTTAAGTAACTTGTTTTATTATCTTCCTCAGCTAACTTGACAATGGCATAATTGTGGCAGGGGGAGCCCATAATATTTGGATTTTGTTGTTTAGACACAATTGATTATAAAACACTATAAAAGCCATTTAAACTATGTCACCAAAAATTTAGATTAAAAATGTGGTAGTTTAAGTTATACTAATGTATATTTAAAAATAATGATGAAGTTTGATAGTGTATTTTAAAGTAGGAAAGAAATACTGTAGTAGATATCGGATCATACATTTGAAAAGCATTAGACAACCTTGGCTAATTATACCATCTTCATAATCCACTTAATTGGCTCCAATTAGGCAAACTACTAATGAGACTAGACTGCAATTCATTAAAATAAAAATTACATGGAATTTTAATTTCTAGATTTTTCAGGTTTGGCAGAGTATTTTCTGGTTTGAGATTTTTTTTTCTTTTTCTTTTTGGTACTGGAGATTAAATCCAGGGGTGCTTAACCACTGATCCACATCTCTAGCCATTTCTAATTTTTTACTTTGAGTCAGGGTCTCTCTAAGTTATCTAGGGCCTCACTAAGTTGCTGAGGCTGGCTTTGAACTTACGATCCTTCTGCCTCAGCTTCCAAGCCTCTGGGGTTACAGATGTGTGCCACTGGTGCCCAGCTGGTTTGAGATTTTTTTTGATGAAATAGTAATGAATTTCGGTTGTTATATCTTGGGTCTGGAATGTCCCCCAAAGGTTCATGTGTTGAAGACTTAGTCCCCAGCTAGTGGCACTATCAGAAGATGGAAACATTAGGAGGTAGGGCCTAGTGAAAGGAAGTAGGCCCCTGCATGTGTGTCCTTGAAGGGTATAACTTATCTCTAGCCCCTTCCTCTCTCTCTCTCCTTTCTTAGCCACCACGAGGTGAGCAACTTTGTTCTGCTGTATAATCTCTCCTATGTTATTTGGCATCACCACAGCCTAGAAGCAAAGGAATCAATAGACGTAGATTGAGCTCAGACAAATCCTCCTTCCCTCAAAATTTCTTTATCTCAGTTACTTTGTCATAGTGATGAAAAGCTGAATAACACTTTGGTTCACTAGACCTGAAAGAACTAAGTGACGTTGATGGTGGGAGTCAGGAGGTGCCTGAAGGAGCAGGCATGAAAGTAAGAATGACTCACAGTCAGAAAGTAGTTCTGAAACCACTACTTAGACCCTTCTATAGAACTAATATATACCAACTCCAGGCTATAGTCAGACTATTTTAGTGTGGCACCTGAATTAGTCCATTTTCTAATGCTATAGTAAAACACCACTAAGGCTGGGTACTTTATAAAGAGAGGTTTACTTTAACTCACAGTTCTGGAGGTCCAAAAGCATAATACCAACTTAGCTCTATCAACTCAGAAGAGAGCTCAGTAAATTGAGCATTCTCAATTCCCAATGATATAATGACAGATGGCATCTCGATGGTGGGAGTGTAGGAAGAAGAGATCACATGACAAAACAGGAAGCCAGAGAGCTTCAGGGGTCACTTAGTTCTTTTAGGTCTAGTGAACATAAAAATCACTGTGATGGCTTACCAAAACACAAGTTGCTGGGCTTTATTGTCAGAGTCTTTGATTAAGTAGATTTGGGAAGGGGCCTGAGAATTTCCCTTTCACACAAGTTCCTAGATGATACTGCTGCTCCTGGTCACACTTTGTCCTAGGTCAGTCAGGGTCCTCACTCCTACCTATGAGCAGCGTTCTCTCCGGCTGTAAGCTTCAACCTTGTCCACACGGTCACAATCAGATATATCTACTGCTCTTCTCTAAACACCCTAAGCTTCATAGCTGGTGCCCCAGAGGTTGAAGTTGATTTCCTAAAGTCCCAAGAGTATTTTCCAAATTTCAGACTCTGGAGCTCTGTTCTGACTGCTCTCCATCTTGAATATTTCTGAGGAGTGGGCCTTTCAAGTCTCCTCCTTTTCTCGCTCCAGTTCTCGGCATTCCTTTCAGTTGCTGCAGATTACCACCCACCTAAAAGCTGCTGAAGTTCTGCATTTCATCTCTTCCAAACTGCACCATGTCCTAATTCATCCTATTCACCATGAGTGTGTGATTCTGAGAACCAATTTTTGTTACATCTTTTCCTTCTAATAGCTTTTAGCAAATGTTCATTGCTTGCCTCAAAGATGCTGTAATTGAAACTGGGAAGTGGCTTCCAGGGGCCTAATGTCTTAGTTTTGGATCCAGATCTGTTAAGTTCAGATGCTTTTCATGTGCTATCTTATCACTTAGTTGTTGAACTTTTTCCCAGAAAAATGGTTTTGTAGAATTGCAGTTTCAAGTGGAAACTCCAAGTAGCCGTGGCTCATGTGACTACAGAGGCTGAGGAGCTTCCCAATCTACCAACTGTAAGTTGGAGACCCAGAAAATTCGTGGCATAGTTCTAGTCTAAATGCAGGAGAAGATTTATATATCAGCTCAGAAACAATCAGACTTAGAGAATGAATTCTTCCTTGCCCTGCCTTTTGTTCGGTTTAACATCCAATGAATTGGATGAGATCTATCCATGTTGGCAAGAGGAATCTGCTTTTTCCTCAGTCTTCAAATTATATCCAGAAGCACCCACACAGATACCAAATATCTGGACACCCCACGTCCCAGTCAAGCTGACACATAAAATTAATCATCACAGCTTATTCCTAACCAGTACTGTAAATCAGCAAAGGCTGTCTTCTCAGGTACTGTGGCAGGGTGGGTGGGCGCTGCCCTCATTTTTCTTTCTCTTCCCCAGATGACCTGATGCTGAGACTTCAGCTACATCCAGAGGCTGTGCGGGTTCCTTCACCGCCCACAGACCCCAAGGTCCCTCTGCTCTTTTAGGTATCTGCTAAAGGCACCACTTTTGGCAGTCCTGATGCATTACCCTAATCAATCCCCAGCTCCTTAAATTTGTTCTCATTTAGGCCTCCATGTCCCAGACACTTCATACACACAAAGAACAACAGAACTGTCAAAATTCCTTTTCTCTTTTCACAATGACCTTTTATCCATGGCAAGTCTTTCTGTGCCTAGACTGCCTTAACTCCTTTAATGACTTGTCGACATAAACTCTTGTTACGACAGAGAAGCAGTCAAGTTCGCAGACACCAGAGACTGGTTGCCTGGATTTGAACTGTAGCTCTGTTCCTTACTAGCTATGTGACCTCGGGAAAGCTTCTTCGCTTAGCCTTTGCGTATCTCGGTTGTCTGAAGTGCAAAATGGAGTAAAAACATTACTTATCTTAAGGAAAGGTTCTTGTGAGGATTTCATGAATCAAAAGATGTGTAGTGCTAGAGGGCTAGAGGGCAGATCCTTGATGCATAAGTCTTATCTCTGTTACTAATTTTTTTCATGCATGTGTGATTTTTTTATTAGAGTTTTCTGTTTATGCAAAGTAGTTGGGTTCATCCTGATAAACTCATACATGCGTGGAAATGGATTTCAGTTCATGATCACCCACTTTCCCCTCCCATTCTCCCTCCCTCTCCCCTTCTCTTTCCTTTACTCTGACTTTCTTTAGCTCATCTATTAATTTGTATTTGATTGGCTCTTTATGTCATCTTATCCTTCCCTTTATTTTTCCCCTTTCCTTTATTTTTCCTTTATTTTACTCTAGCTTCCACATATGAAAGAAAACATTTGACCTTTGAATTTCTGATTTTGGCTAATTTCACTGAGCATGATACTCTCATTTCCATACATTTACTGGCAAATGCCTTAAATTCATTCTTTTTAGTAGCTGAGAACTCAGCTACTATGTATATGTATATGTTCCACAATTTCTTAATCCATTCATGTAATGATGAACATCTGGATTGGTACCATAATGGATATTTTGTGAATTGTGCTACAATAAAGATTGATGTGGCTGTGTCATAGTAGTATGCCAATTTTAGATATTTTGGGAAAATAACCAGGACTGGGGTAGCTTAACTCCTTTATTACTGATAATGTTGTTCAAAGCCTTTCTCTTCATACCACATGTATGAATCTTGGCAGAGCAATCTGAATTTGTGCTTCTTCCACCAAAACAATAAAATACTATACTAATACCAGATGTCATTTCCACTCAGAGAGAAGGAGAACATCCTTACATTTGTGTGGGCTCAACCCAAATATACTTAAATACTTATTATTCATCAAGCAATGTGCTAGGTCATTTCACATATATGTTGCTATTAGTTGTTATAAAATACTATATTATTAAGCTACAGGACCAGAAGAATATATTCACAATAAATATTTAGTTGGATATTATATGAGGAATTGTAATACAACATTAATTGTTATTACATAATACTATATTATATATTTATGTATGAAGTATAAGGATTATTTTACAGGTTGTTGTTTACTCTTTAGAATTATTTATTTATTTAATTTATTTTTTTTTTAAGAAAGAGAGCGGGACAGCGTGAGAGAGAGAAAGAATCAATTTTATTTAGTTTTTCATGGACTTTCGTTGCTCACACACTTCCTTGTGTACATGGTGCTGGGTTTGAACCCTCGTACTCAAGCATGCAAGGCAAGCACTGTAACTGCTGAACCACCGCTCCAGCCCCAGAATTTATTTTATTAATGAGAAAAAATAAATACATAAAATTGGATGAAGTAAAGGTTATTAATGTTCTAGAAATACACTAGAAGAGAAACAACATAATGATATTTTGCATCCCTCAAGTGTTTTATATATATTCATTAAGATACATAATATACTTTAAAAATATATAGTTTCTGTTAGGATAAAAAAAGTTATGGGTTGGTAGAATTATGTATTTAAAAATATTTTGTATTGGTAATTATTCAACATACATGACTCATTGTTTCCTAAGATAATAAATTGGGTAATTTATAAATAACACTAATTTATTTCTCCCTGTCCTAGAAGCTGGGAATACAAGATACTGGCAGGCTTGGTGTCTGTTAAGGGCTTCTGGTTCATAGATGGTGACTTTGAGCTGTCTGCACCTGTTGGAAAGGGCTGTCAGACTTTTTCAGGCCTCCTTTACTTTTTTGTTTTATTAGATGGATATAGAGACACAATTGAGGGGGAAACATTATCAAACATTCAAGAACCATTGTATACATACTTAGTTATCCAGGGCTAATGCCATATCATGGATGCCCGGCTTGGGTTCCCCCTGTTGCTGTTTCCCCCAGAAGAACTCCTGAGTTAAATGTATATCTTGTGGAGGACATCGATCTCCTTCTGAGATGATTTCCCCATTAACCCTTTCTCGAGTCTCCTAGGAGTTCTTCCTGCACCCTTCCCTCTCCCCGTCCCCCTTCCTACGCCTCCAAGTATCCTAGGGAGTCATCTCCCTGTTGCATTAAGAATCATACAATTTGAAGTTATTATTAGCTTAGCCATCTAACATACTGCCTCCCAATGTATTCTAGCTTCCACAGATGAGAGATACCATTTGGCACTTGAGTCTCTGAGATTGAGATACTTCACTTAGCATAATTCTTAACATCACCATTCATTTGATATCAAAAGCCATAATATCATCTTCTCTAATGGCCAAGTAGTATTCCATTGTATACATGTACCACAGTTTTTGAATCTACTGGTCCAATGAGGGACATCTGGGTTGGTTCCCTAATCTAGCTATAGTAAATTGAGCTGCTATAAACATTGGTGAAGCCATATCACTATAATATGCTCATTCTAACTCTTTTGGGAAAATACCCAGGAGTGAATAGCTGGGTCATAAGGTGGATCCATCCTTAATTTTTTGAGGATTCTCCACACTGCTTTCCAGAGTGGCTGAACCAGTTTGCACTCCCACCAGCAGTGTAAGTGTTCCTCTTTTCCCACTGCCCCTCCAGCATCTGTTGTTGTTAGAATTTTTCATTTTTGCCACTCTAACAGGAGTGAGGTGGTATCTCATAGAAGTTTTGATTTGCATTTCCCTTATAGCTAATGATGTAGAGCATTTTCTCATATATTTATGGGCTTTCTGGACTTACTCTGGTGAGAAGTTTCTTTTTAGATCCATAGCCCATTTATTGATTGGG
>PVKS010023058.1:0-32874 GCA_004027875.1 Aplodontia rufa
TGAAGGTTGGGAGCTGGAACCGTTGCCCAGCCCTGCGTGTCTTGCTCTGTAGTTGGCACCCTCTCATTATCTCCTTCTCAAACACAGCTCAACCCAGACGCTTGAGTTCAGCAGTTTATCCCATGTTTGCAGTAAGGAAGTGGGGTCTTCAGGGAGTTCAGCAGAATGCAGGATCCAGTTGGAGGTGTGGACTGTAACTAGTACTATTTGACTCCATGATCAGGTTTAGTACAGGTTTTACAACAGCATATGTGTCTTGTTTGATAAGATTACCTAAAGTTACCAATTGTCTGTATGTCCAGTATTCATGCAGGTAAAAATTCAGCATTTGTAAGCATGGTTTGTGTTCTTGAAGTGTTTTGGAAACAGCTTATGTTTATTTATTTTCATTTTTTATTTTTTTCCATTTTTTTAATTGGTGCATTATTTTATTTAAAGATTCAGAGAAGACTGTTAACTGATTTTTTCTTCTTCTCTGTCCCTACTGTCATGGACACCAGTCTCTCTTTCAATGATGGGGCCTCATGGATATATATCTGCATCAGATTGGCCTCTTATGATTGTGAGTATTTCTCGTCTTTTTTCCTTTTAAAAAATGTACTTTGCACTCTAATTAGGGAATTTAAAAATTTTAAGAGTGTGGAAATAACAGTCCTGTGATGGCTAATGCTTTGACATACCTTCTATTTCTAGTTCCAATGAAGAATTGGTACTCAAATGTAGAAATGTCAACTTTCCCATGATCACAGGTTTAATGACTAAATTGCTTCTCTTCCTACAGTTTTACATGGTGATGTGTATTGTTTACATATTATATGGTGTCCTCTGGCTGACGTGGTCTGCCTGTTACTGGAAAGATATATTAAGAATCCAGTTCTGGATTGCAGCTGTGATTTTCCTAGGAATGCTTGAAAAAGCAGTTTTTTATTCAGAATACCAAAACATCAACAGCACTGGACTGTCAAGTAAGTTTTGACCGTTTCCATACATGCAGTATGGTGGATGAGTTTCCCAGCATTTGCAAGCGGAGCTGTGGGAGGCCCCTCTTGGTGTAGTGGTTGGGAGGTGTTGCGTAGTAAATGAAGAGGAGGGAAGACATGACATGAAGGTCAGCATCCGGCCCTGGTCTGGGCCAGTGAGCCGCTTCGTTTCCATTTTTTCTTGATAACATTTCCTCCTAGGAAAGGGAAGGTGCCCTTTCCCTAAGGTTCAGCTTAGACTAAAACAACAAGTTCTAAACTGGAGATGAGGCCAGTCCTTTCAACATAACCTCCTTTTCACATTGGTCTTCTTTTCCCTTTTCTAAAAAAGAACAGGGAACAAAATCAGTGGCACAGGGGTGGGTGGTGTGCAGGGCCTGGCTGTGTTCTCCCACCCCTTTGCTCCTGTGAGAGCATCACATGGTTCTGGTGGCACCATCACTGCTGACGCAGCGGAACGTGTGAGGCAGAGAAGGCCTGGAGTGAGGTATCCCCAGATGTGTGCCAGACCTCCCCCAGGAAGGCCCAGTTGCTGCTGAAGCACTGGAAAGGGAAAGACCTCAGAAGTGTGCGCGTCCTTCAGAATGGACTTCGGAGTGACAGTAAACAAAGGACTTTGGTTCAGATTTTTAGTGGACATTGTCATGTCTGCTGATTATTTAAAAATATTCCAGAAGATAAAAAGTGAGTTGGAGTACAGATGAAGCATTTGTGGTTATGTTGATTATTGAAGCTGAGCAGTGGGTTCGTGGGAATTCATTGTACTGATTTCTTGTTGGGGAATATTGAAATTTGCCAAAATAAGGAGTTTAAAAGGGCTTGTAGAAAAGAATAAAGGGCAAGCACGCAGGGGGTGCACGTGGAGGAATTGCTCTTATGGAAGTGTTTACAGGTGTGTGTGTACGCAGGAGCCCTGGTCTGATATGAGGAGAGGGCAGGGCTGCATTGCCCTTGCTTTTATGGAGATCTCAAGGCTACAAAGGGTGTTCTGAACCTGGTGAGGTGCAGCAAGAGCCAGAGATCCATGAAGAGATGAGAGGGCGTTTGCCATCCTTGGGGATGCCGGGTCCTCTGTGTAGCATGCACCAGAGGGCTTGAAAGAGAAATCCTGTTCTGCCATCAGTGTCTTCAGTGAGTCTTGTCCCTGACCCGTAGAAGAGGTACCTGAAAATTAGGCATGGGCTGATGTCCTTTCTGATGTTCCCAAGAGGGAATTCTGTGAGATAAGCTGTCTTGCTCAGCATCGATGCTGATTTGGGGGGTGCAGGGTGCCAGGGATTGAACCCAGGGGCATTTAACCACTGAGCCACATCCCCAGCCCTTTTTATTTTTTATTTTCAGACCGGGGTTTGCTATGTTGCTGAGGTCCTCAACACCCTGAGCCACTGGGTTTATAAGTGTGTGCCACTGTGCCTAGCCTGGAAGGATAGATTTAGAAAAACCGTTAAAGGGAGGTCCGTTGACCTCAGGCCAATTTCACTCTTCTAGGCTGCTAGACTGGCAATTAAGAAAATGCAGTAAAGTCTTTTTTGTTTTAAAAAAAAAAAAAAAAAATGAAGTAAACTTGAGATGTTCTTGCTGGATTTTTCCAGGGCATTTTTGGGGTCTCTTGTGATTTCTTACAGACAAGTAAGGGATATGAGCTGAAAACTGGTCGCAGTTGTTATCAGAAGAGGTCATGCAGACAGTTGCCTGTAAGTTTTGTCTGTCTAGAGCTGTGCTGTCTAGGACTGCAGTCACAATCCACTCCCGCTAGTTAAGTACACTTAATTAGTAGTGTAGCGAGTGCCTCGGGAGAGCTGCCTAGGTTCAGGTAGTTGGACGGCATCTTGTTTGCTGTGTAGGACGTTCTGTGGGACAGCACTGGTCTGCGCAGTGGCTCTCATCCCTGGGTGCACATCAGAATCACTTGAAGAGCTTGTAAGGGGTTGCCATTGCCAGGGGCCCTGATTGCCATGGGCCTAGGAATAGGCTTGCTTAGAAGCTCGCATCTGGGACTGGGAACCACCAGACTAGAAGGAGGCTTTGGATGTGTCTCGCACGGATCTTAGGACGTGTTGCTGTTTTATTCTTGTGACTGCTGGTTTGCTGAGCTAACGTTTACTGTTCACACTGTGTTGTGTGTATAGAGCGCTCTGTTCAATTTTGTGGATAATGTGAGACTGGCAGGAGTTGTAAACACTTAAGGACCTTGAGAATCATTTTAAATAGACCTTTTCACCTGAAGATACATGATGAGGTGCAGAGAAATAAGGCATCCAGAACAGAAAGGTAGAATTTAACAAGTAAGATCTTGAACTTGGGGTTGAAGTACAGATTGCAGAAATATAGATGGTAAAGTTTTTTGGTTGTTTTTTTTTGTTGTTGTTGTTTGTTTGTTTTTTTTAAGGATTTCAAAAGTTGAAGCTGCTGAAAAACTCAACATAGTAAGAGAGGGTTGCCTCCCACAAGCTCCTGCAACCTTAGCTAGTGCAGGAACAGTCTGGGGTGGAACTGAGAATCCTGCTTTGCGAGAAGGTTCCTACTTCAGGAGGGCCCAGTGGCTCGTGGGAGAGGGCGGAGCAGCTCGTGGGAGATTTGAATTGAGTGCACTGACCTCACCAGCCTGCCTTTTCCTCACTTTCTGGTCTCTCCTGGAGGCCTCTTTCCTGACTTCTTCCTAAAGGTTGTCTCCTGTCAGGATATCTGTCCCAAGCTGCAGACCCACATGTCACCTACTGACACCTGAGTGCCTCACCCACCTCTCAGTCTTTGCCTGTGGAAGTGAAATCTGTCCTTTATGCCCTTGTACTCACCTTATCCCAAGCCTGATGCTCTTCCAGGCTTTTCTGTCTTCGCTGGTAGACCTCAGGGCCACTCCTTGCCTTCTTCCTTTCCCTCTAGCTCCTAAGACGTTCGATAAGTCTCTTGACTTCTTGCAGAAAGATGGAGCTGAAAACAGCCTGAGCAGGAAGCATGTGGTGGCTTCGTTACTGGTTTTGAGCCTCGGCTGCTTTCTGAATGTCATTTCTGCTTCTCTCCATCCTCACTTTCAGTTCCCATGCCCCTGCAGAGGTTTCTGGATTGGCCTCTGGAACATTTTCCTTGCCCACAGCCTTGTCCGTCCCCGACCCTTGCAGGTAGAGTAGTCTGGAGAAATAAAGCCATCGTTTTGTTGCAGTAGTCTGCGATTCTTTCTGAGTGGCCCTGTAAGTAAATACTTTTGACTATGCAGGCCTTCGGTCTGTTTCAGCTACTCAGCTCTGCCTTGCAGCATAAAAGCAGCCACAGACAACATGCAAACAAATGTGCATGTCTGTTTTCCAGTAAAACTTTATTTACCAAAACAGATGCAGGACCTGCTTTGGCCTGTCCTCTCTTATTCCTGTGTTCACTGTTAACTGACTTCCCACTGCCAATGCCTAGACTCCTTAACTGGGCCCTGAAACTCTGCAAATGGCCCTGCCTTGCTGCCAGGCGCCTTTCTTGGCACCCTGCGTTCCAGGTTCTGCTGCAGGCGAGCTGAAGCTGGCTTGCAGTATGTTTTCCTTTTTCTTTTTTCTCTTCCACACCTTTGTGCTGCTGTTACCTTTGCTTTGCCCTTCCTTCCTTCCAGATACCTATGCTTAACCTTCAAGTCCTGTTGTAGAGGTCACTTTTTCTGAGCTCTTCTGGACCCACGTCTGCCTCCTCAAATGTGGATGAGGTTGGGCCTCCTTCCAGTCCCAGGGTTACTGTGTCATATCCAGCATTCTGGAAATAGACTGAAGTCTGTGTATTTAGTTGGCCTAAAGAGTACAGGTTCCACGCAGGTGGGGATCAAGGTGTCTCTTTTACCATTACAGCCACACAGTGGGAGGATGATGTATTTTGTGTGTGTGATGCTGGGTATCGAACCCAGGGCCTAGCCATGCTAGCCAAGCACTCTACTCCTAGTGGTGAAGGCATCCTGGAGAAAACTCCAGCGGGCGTTCAGGCTTTCAGGTATTCCTAGGACAAGAGGAGGGAAAGAGCTGTGGATAGCCCTGACGGGAGCAAGACCAAAGGGAAGCTCAGGAGGTATCAGGGTGACAGTAGAGAGTGCCCCGCAGAGCCCAGCTGATTGGGAGGGAATTCTTCAGGAGGTTTTTTTGAATTCTCTATGCCTGAGGTATTCAAACTTCACGTGGCTTAGATAACTTTTAAAGACCATTTGGCTAATTATTCTGAGCTCAGACTGTAGTTGTGCATAGTGCACATTTAGAATCTTGATTGGAAGGCCTTCAGATGTGCACACAGTGAATTGCTCTTCTTTTTCCCCTTTAGCCCAAGGTTTACTGATATTTGCGGAGTTGATATCTGCGATTAAGAGGACCTTGGCCCGCCTCCTGGTGATCATTGTGAGCTTGGGTTATGGCATTGTGAAGTAAGTACCAGGGTGTTGAAAACATACCTTGCCTCATCTAGTGACTGGTTCAGTATGACCTTGGTGAACCTGGAAACTTCCCAGTATCATCCTGTGAATCCCCGAGGGGAAAATCTGCAAGAAAATGGTTTTAAAAGACTTCTTGGGCTGGGGCTGTAGCTCAGTAGTAGAGCATTTGCCTAGCATCCTCAGGGCCCTAGATTCCATTCCCAGCCAAAAATAAAAGAAGATTTCCACGGGGCTGGAGCAGTGCCTTGGTGGTTACGGCGCTTGCCCAGCATGCACAAGTACACGGGTTCAAACCTCAGCACCCGTGTACACAACTAAAAGTCAGAGCAGTGAAAGCCATGTGAAAAACGCAGTAAAAATTGATTCTCTGTCTCTCTCTCACTGTCCTTCTATCTTTATAAAAAAAAATTTTTTTTCCATGTACTAGTTACCTCGTGTTATCTTCAAATACAGATTCTGAACTCGAACTCCACTAACTGTACAGTTAGGTTAATAAAGTGTCAGCGTTAAGAATGATGGAAAATCTAAAATGATTCTTGAAGTTCAAGCTATTTTCTGTTTTTTAGCCAGTACGGTGAAGCTTTCTTATTTGCATTTGAGTGTTGTAGTGTTGATTAGACACCATGTCAGCAAGATTTATGACACAGCCTGTCCGTCCCGAGACCTTGCTCTTCTGTCCCTCCCAGGCAGGTCTTTTCTCTCGTGCCTGCGACTCCCTGGGTACGCGTGTGGGAGACCGAGTCCTCTTTATCCTTGTTGTTTTTCCAGACCGTGCTTCTCCCTGCTTCCCTAAAGTTGTCATTCCCGGAAGCCCAAGCCTTCAGACAAGGCCCTGCTGCCACTTCTCGCAGTTGTGGTGAGCCTACAGGCCAGACCCTGCCCTTTGCATGGCGAGCCCCTGGTGTCTTCCTGCTCAGTGCCTCGCAGGTCAGAGTTCCCTGCTTGGCTGGTCTGAGCTCACACCCACCTCTCCTGCCCTTGGCCTTCACCTCATCGCAGCTGCTGGCTCCCATGGTCTTTCTAGACTTCACTATTAGGGTTAGCTTCACCCTCCATAATCTCAGTTTTGAGCAGTACATTTTTCAACCATCATCTCCTGTTTCCTGTTTTCTCTGTCTCGGGTCAACTTCAGTTCTTTTTGTCTCCAGTGTGGCCTCTGACCTTTTGGCCCTGGCACCTTCACTGTCCCTTCCCTGTTGTGTCCTCACTTTGCTCCTGCAACTTAGATTCCTCAGTCCAGCAGGGCACTGGCACCTGTTGCCCCTGCCTTTCCCTTGGTCACCCTTCTTGACCACTTCCCAGCCCAGTCTCAGTAAGTTCAGCTTTCCGTTTGCACAGGGGAATTTGCCTGAGAGCAGCTCTGGCCCACACTGGCCAGGTGCGCTTTGAGTTTACCTACCTGAAGTCCCGGTGCGCCCTTTACGGCCGGGGCAGTTCTCCCGGGCCCCAGCCTGCCCTTCTGAAGAAACCCCTTTACTGTTAAGCTTCTTCTGTTGAACTCCTGCAAAGTGAGAGCAGTACACGTTCTGGTTATTTGGGGGTGATGAGCTGGTTATACCTAGTAGCTTCATTAAATTAGGTAAATAATTTTAAAGATGAACTGTGGAGATTAATCTTTATTTAGATTTTGTTTTAAAATAGCTATTATTTATTTTTTCCAAACTAGTTTTCTAGTAGACTTGGAAGAGGTTTTTGAGTATTCTAAAATGTATTCTGATTTATAAGCGACATAAAATTTACTTTGCATTTCTCCAACTCATTTATATTTCACAAGTCAGAAATGTTATTTTAACTTTTCAATTTAAAGAATGAAAACTAGATTCCATTAGCACTCCTGTTCCATTGGCAGGAGGCAGAGATCAGAGGGTGAGAGTGATGCTGGAGTTCCATCTCCCCTTCTGCTCCTGCTTTACCTGCTCATAAGATCAGTGAATTATCTCCAGGCAGACACATCTCTCCACAGCTCATGAGTAAGGTTGGTAGAAATGAGTTACAGTCTCTGCCAGGGGCCATTAGAAGCTGGCACTTAGCTTCCCAGGTTTCACCAACCTTTGATCCACTCAACAGAAATAGTACCCAGTTGTTCATTCTGTTGCCTGAACTTGAGCACAATCCTCTGGCACTCTTATGGCCTCCGAATGTTGCTTCACCGACCTCTGTGCAGTCTCAAGTCCTAGAGGAAGAGACCATCGTCGCTGGGCCTGTTTTTTCCCGTGTTCATAGAAAATACACCATTTCCTGTGACAGTGTCTCCGAAGCCGGAGCAGACTGACTTGATTAGACAGTAGTGTCCCTGGCGCTGCAATTGGTGCCAGCTGCTGTATTGAGATGGATCTGCTCACCCGGCTTCCCTTCTGTCTTCCTCTCACCCCAGACCTCGTCTAGGAACCGTCATGCACCGCGTCGTTGGACTGGGCCTGCTTTACCTCATCTTTGCAGCTGTCGAAGGCGTGATGAGAGTCATTGGGGTAAAAACTGCTTGAATTCCCACCATCCCTGCTTATTGCTATGAAATATGATTTAGCTCCTGAGAAGATTTTTTTTTTTTTTAAGATAGAAACTTAGGGAAAAAAACCCAGCAGAGCTTTTTTCCTGTGAGATATTTCTCCTTTTTTGGTACTTCCTGAAGAAGTCTAGAGTCCTCTTGACAGTGATATGATTGATTGTGACATCCCCACTTGAGAATTACTCACAGTTATTCTTTGTGAAGAACATTTGTCTCTGTCATTATTAGTCTGTACACATTCTTATCTTTCCTTTTTTTTTTTTTTTTTTTTGAAGAGAGGGACAGTGAGAGAATGAATCAGTTTTTTATTTAGTTTTCACATGGCTTTTGTTGCTTGGATACTGCGTTGTGTACGGGGTGCTGGGGTTTGAACCTGTGTACTTGCACATGCCAGGCAAGCGCTATAACCACTGAGCCACCACTCCAGCCCCCTAATGCTGGATTTTAAAATGTCTCAAGTGAACAGAATGTTAATGATACCCTCCACACATATAAACATTACATTTCGTCACTCTTCTAAATCTTACCGGTTATAAGTTTTCTCTGTGTCTTGTGGCTGTTGCAGACCCCACTCTTAGAGACACAGGAGGAGGTAGTGTCCAGGAGAAAAGGCTCTTGTACTGGGGGCAGCGGTGCTGCTGTCCAGGGAAATGTCAGTCTATGTCTGCAGAGACCCCTGATGTCTAGCTTTGGTTTTTTCTTAATAAGTGGCTGGACTGACTCAGAAGGTGACTGCATCCTACCTGATTTGAAGAGCCTTGTCATTCCACCCAGAGTGTCCTTTGGTTTTGATGTATGAATCAGATCGTTGTGCACAGGGGGTGAGTCTGTATGTCATCATGTAAGGTTACTTCACATACTTCAGTCTGACCCTGAAAGCAAGACATTTGCCCCTTTCCTCTCTCTCTTATCTGTGATACATCTACATTCTGTTAAATACACCTGCCCGTTTTTTCTTTTATTGGATTATTTTTAGCTTTTCATAATAATGAACTCTACATTTGTGTGTGTGTGTGTGTGTGTTCATAGGAAATTATTCTTGGCTAGAAAGAAAGCGAAGGTACATACCCCACGCATAAACAGAGCATACACATTGTATTTCCTTAAGATTTCATAACATCTTATTGACAGTCCTGAACAGGAGCAGTCAGGGTGACATCTAACCCAGATTGCTCATGCCGCCCTTGCATCCCCCTGGCTTCACTTCTCTCTCTGTCCCTGCACAGTGGTTCAGGAGAGCCAGGAGTCTGTTTCATTCTCAGTCCTGGCTGTAGGTTTGCTGGGAAGCTGGAGGAGATTGACAGAGCTGGCATAGGCAAGCCTTGATGTTTTTTATTTGCCAGTCCATGATAGTTATGCATTGCTATTATCAAGTAAGCTGATGACCAGTTAACATTTGTTAATTGCTAAACACATGATTTGCATGTGCTTAAAACAATTGCCTTCAGAGAGGACGTCTTTCATGTGGCATGGTAAAGTGGTAAAATGAGCCCAGATGTTCTTCATCAGGTGATAATTGCTGTACTGGAGTGACACTTACATTCAGGCTTCCCCCCTGTGTTTATCTTCCAGGGTTCTGACCATTTAGCTGTTGTCTTGGGTGACATTATTTTAGCAGTTATTGACTCCATTTTTGTGTGGTTCATATCCTTTACTGTGTTGTTCCAAAACACTTTGTTGTATCATTAACATCAGATTAATTTCTAATAATGGTAGAATGAAATGTGAATAGAGTATAATCATAATTAATGTGTTATTTATTATCATTATCTCGGTGTAGTTTAGTTGAAGGTGAAGAAACAATAACTCCCCAGGTAGGACTGCCTTTGTATTTTCTGTTTAATTTAGCCAACATTTAAATGCTTAGTATGTACCTCGCACTGGCGAGGTGTGAATGAAGAAGATTATCCCACTGCACTTGAAGAATTCACTACCTATGGCCGGGCACAGTGTACACCTGTAATCCCAGCAGCTCAGGAGGCTGAGGCAAGAGGATTGCAAGTTGAAGGCCAGCCTCAGCAGCTTCATGAAGCCCTAAGCAACTTAGACTCTGTCTCAAAATAAGAAATAAAAAGGTCTAGGGATGTTGCTCAGTGGTTAAACATCCCTGGGTTCAATCCCTGATGCCAAAAACAAATTGCAAACTTTAGAGGGGTCAGATATATAACTAGATTAACTTGCAGCACTGAAGTGGTGGTAGTCGCCTTTTAGAATGATTTTATGTGAATAGAAGAGAGAAATCCGCATAAAAATCAAGGAAGACTTCATAGAGATGACGACATTTAAGTTGAGACAGGCAGGACAAGTAGGAGCTTACCAGGGAGAGAACTTGGAAAAGGCTTTCTGGAAGAAACAAGGGGAACAAATGGTCGGAAGCATGAAAATGTGAGAGTCACGGCAGATGGGCCAGAGGGAAAGGTTTCACACGGTGCTGGACTAGGGTTCCTTGTGTGGTTGCAGGAGTGGAAGACTCAAGGATGACTCGAGGTGCCGTGGAAGCGGAGGCTGGAGAGGGAAGTCTAGAGAGGACAGGGCAGTGACCTAAAGAAGTCACGCTGAGGGCCAGAATGGGAAGAGTCTGTCAGGGCATTGCTAGAAATGAGTTCTACGGAGGTTTCCCATGTCTCCTTGGGACGTTTGGGGGCAGCGTTCCACACCTCAAGGTGGTAATTGGAGGAGGTGCCAAAATGAACAAGGTTGGGCTGCCCAGGGCATTAACATGAGAAAGTGTTGGCAGTCACAGCCCGAGCTAGGCTGCAGCTCTGGCAGAACACTTGCCCAGTATGCAGGAACCCGTGGGTTCCATCCCAGCACTGCCCAAAAAATAAAAAATAAAAAAATCCCAGCCTGGCTTTGCAGCAGGGTCAGCGCTGGAGCTGAGGATCAGATAGGAGGCCATGTGTGGTGGGAGAGGTGGCAGCTGTGACAAGGAGAACATGCAGACCAGGGGAGTGAGGAGCAGGGATGGTGCCTTGTTGCAGGGGAGATGAAGTCTGGAAGGAATCAGGTCCCTGTACTGTGGAGATTTCCGGAAGGGGCAGGGGCAGAGCAGGCTCAGGGTGGAGAGGCTGTAGCAGCAGGGGAGTGGTCAGGCTCTCCAGGGTCCTCTGAGTCGTGGGTGGAGGGTGGAGAATCCCTGTCCTTTCCTCTGTGGCAGGACTCGTAGAAACAGGAGGAATTCTAGAGAAAATGCCCTGGTCAGATCAGAGTCCAGGTTACGCACGCTCCAGAGCATTGTCTGTCTCCTCCACTGTGACGTCCTGTTGACCTGCTGTCCTGGTCCATGCGTTTCATGTTTTGCCATGGTTTGTTTAATTGGTGCTTTGATCTTTGCCATTGAATTTTCTTTTACTGTTTCCCTAGTACTTCGTTCATTTTCTCCTCTGTGTGTCTCACAGGAAGGGCAAGAGGACTTGAACTTGCTTGTGCTTCTTTACAGGGAAGGTCTCCCTCATTGCCCATGAGCTTCTCTGATCTCCTTATGGGTTATTTTCTAAGCCTGGCCTGCCTATTCTTTAAGTTCCCTATTTATGAATTCTCAGTATGCTTCCAAGTTTCAAAAAAAAAAAAAAACACAACTACAAACTTAATTTATTATCCCCGTCTTCAAAGCAATGGTTCTTAACCTTATTTGCGTACTAGGATCAGAGATGGCTTTGAAAATATAGTGAAAGCTATACCTGGCTGGTAAAGACCTCCTGAATTATATCCACGGACCCCCTCAGAGTCTAAGGAACCTCTTTAAGAAATAATACCTTTGGGCTTGGAGACACACTCCTGTACCTGCTCCTCAGGAGGCCAAGGCAGGAGCATTGCAAGTTCCAGACAAGCCTCCACTCTTTTTTTTTTTTTTTTTTCTTTTTTTAAGAGAGAGACAGTGAGAGAGACGGAGAAAGAGAGAAACTTTATTTAGAGTTTCACATGGCCTTAGCTGCTCCAACACTCAGTTGTGTACGTGGTGCTGGGGTTTGAACCCGGGTCCTCATGCTTGCCAGGCAAGCGCCGAAACCGCTAAGCCACCGCTCCAGCCCCCAGCCTCCACTCTTGTCAAGGCCCTTTCTCAGACCCTGCCTCAAACCCCATCTCAAAAACCAGGGGATGTAAGTGGAAGGGTGCTCATGGAGTTCAGTCCCCGTTACCAGGAGAGAGAAATCCAGAAACTAGAATTACCTTGGTGGTATTTCCTGATGAGGAAAGAAAATCCAGTATCCATGTTTGCTGGTCCTGACTTTATGAATTTGCCTGCAGACTGTTGTTTGGTGATTCCATTACTAAAGTGAAATAAAAAGCTCAGCGTAAGTCCTGATGATCTCAGATGACAAACGAGAAACAGAACTTGATAGATAGGGCCCGAGTGCTTTGACTAACAACCTTGCCTCCTGTGAGCTGGAGGCGCTTGCTGTGCTGCTCCTGCGAGGATTGGACTCTGAAGCAGTGCACGAGCCTGCACCGTCGGGAGCTTGACTCGCACGCCCGCCCCTTCTCTGCTCTTCACTTTGTGCTCTTTGCTGCAGGCCAGCGATTCTGATCTTGTCCTCCTGGCCAGCCTGCCTCTCTCCCTGCTCGACTCGGGCTTGTGCTGGTGGATATCCTTTCCTAGTGCAGACTCGCGCTCCTCGCTGGGGGGATGGGCCTGTGGGCTTTGGCCACTGCTTTCCCTTCACGGGACAAGTGACTTAAACTGTCCCGAAAATAGCAGTGTCTTGTTAAGTGAAGGCTTAGGCAGCTTCCGGTTTGCTTTTGACATTTTTACTGCTTGGCTTTTAAAACACGTTTCCAAATGATTAAACAAGGCCAGGTTTTTTCATCTTTTTTGTTTAAGGAATAAAACATGTTTGTATTTATGTAAGTTCTGACAGTAGCCCTGATGGGGTTGTGTTACTTTAGAAAGTGCTCTTCTTGTAACTTTCTCATCATTCAGGAAGGCTGAAAAGCAGTTTTGTAGTTTTAGTAATCAAAAACATAGTTTCCATACTAAAATATTTAGAATTTAAATAGGTGTGAACGCAGACTTGCCACTCTATTTTTTAGCTCAGCTTCATCGCAGCAGTTTGGCTCACAAGCAACGCTAGTTGGTCTGCTCCAGAGGGAACTGGCTGGAATCCCCGCTTGAGAATGGCTCTTTGTGCTTCTCCAAGCCTTGGCAGTGTCGATGTTACCTGAGCTCAGGTTAAAAAAATCCCAGCACTTGTGTTCTGGGAAAAGTGTGCTACAGAGAAGCCGTTCCCCACAAGTCTTGAGTCAGACCCAGCGGCTTACCTGCAGGAGGCCAGACTCAGACCCTCCCAAGTCCCCTTTCCATGCCTCATGAGTGGTTAGCTGACTTCTTGGTATCTACTGGCCAGACTGGACCACACTTTAAGGCTTCCTTCTCCTTCCCAAGGTCCTGAACTTTGACTCCTCAGCCTGAGCCAGCACAGCCCTCTAGAAGGGCCTCCTCCACCTGTAGACCTCAAGGGAGGACCCAGTCAGTGTCCAGCCCCACCACCGATTCCCTTCCTTTCTAGCCTTGCCCTTCTCCGCGTGACCTTTGTAGTTCTTACAGATCTGTACAACAGTCCTCCCCTCTGCAATAGCCTTTCCAGTAAAGTCTCTACTACTTACATTCTGATCTGCTTTGCATACAGCTTTTAAACTCATTAAAATGGAATTGATAGATGACCTAACAGCGTCATTATGGTCATTCAAAGAATAAAATGAGAATAAACTGGAAAAAAATAAAATAGGAAAGAAGCAAACAGACAGCTCAAGCCAAGCAAACTACATGCCCAGGGCAACACGTGGAGTGTCGCACCCGGGCCGGGATGTGCTGGGTGCCCAGCTCTTTCCTGGTTGCGCACCCTTGACCTGGAAGGAGCACCTGCCAGGTCTCCTGCCCACAGCCTTCTCTTAAGTTTGTTCCTTCAGTTCAGACGGTGACAAATCGTAAAGCAAATTCTGGGTGATGAGAGTGTCATGATTGGACAGTATTGGCTATGGTCATGTTTTCTGTTTTTATTAGTTTCAAATTTTAGGAACTTTAGCAGTATTAACTTTGGAAATGAAGATTCTTAATAGTTTTAGCTGCTCATTACTGTTTAAAGTGCTTTCCCTTAACTTTTCACACATTTTTATAAGTTTGGCACAAACGATGAAGACCCTGAGGCTAAGAAAGAACACAGTGAAATTTTCCTTATACAGGCACTTTACAAACACTCTTATATTTGCTGTGCTGGGTAAGTGATTCGCTTTTTTTTCCCCGTAGTAGTGTTTCAGGATTGCATGTTCCCTCTTGCGATGGTGACACTTTAATGTGTGTTTCAGCTTCTATAGTGTTTATGGTGTGGACGACCAAGACGTTTAGAATTGCAAAATGCCAGTCAGTAAGTAAATCTTCGTATTTCAACAACCGTTCATTTTAATCGTACCATTATATTTTGTGGAACTCTGAAGAATTTAATTTGTTTACAAATAGAGGTAATTTTAATGGAAATTTTCCTTTTTCTTTGAACCATTTTGTATAGAATTATCAAAACTTTTTTCCTCTTTTAAATGAATCTAGACAAAGTTTCCCCTAAAATCTCCTTTTTCCATCCAGCCTTTTTCTGAATTTCTTATATATTTTAAAAAATAATTCCCTTCCTGTGTAGTTTAAAATAATAGAAAAGGGCTGTAGCTGTAGCCCAGTGGTAGTGTTTGCCAGCATGTAGGAGACCTTGAGTTAAATCCAAGCACAGAAAATAATAAAATAAATAAATAAACAGGGAAACTTTTTTTCCTTGTACACCATGAAATTGGATGGGTTTTTATTTTTTATTTTTCATTTTCTTTTGGTGCTGGGGTTTGAACCCAGGCCCTGCCACGTGCTAAGCCCACACTCTGCCACTGTGTTACACTCCAGTCCAGTTTTGGGTCTCAGTGGGACTAAACTCTTTACGCCTGGTATGTTTCCCCAGTGGGGTACTCAGTGTGAATCTTCAGGAGCTGTTCCCTTGGGAATCATCTAGTTGGAGGAAAATGCCTTTCTCAGATGTGCAGTGTGAAAGACCCTCTTCAGAGGCCTTTTGAGATTTGGAGGTCATCTCTAGTTCTGCATAAATGATCACAAAGTGCCCCCTCAGCATCCTGATCTGCTGCTGCCTTCCGGATAATGTAGTGAAAGAAGAGATTGAACCTTCTGGAATTTCTTTCTTCTCCCTCACCTTAGTATTTTCTACTCAAAGTTCTAAGTATATATTTAGGATTTTTTTGTTTTCTAAATCTTTTTGTTGATGTTAAAATTTTATAGAAGGGAATGTTTATAACATTAAGTAGGCATTTAGAAACATTTCAAACCATATGGTCACTTTGAAAAGTTGGTACTTGTTTACTTGGGAGAGATGTCATTAATCTTGTCATTGTGCTCTGTTTGGATGGGAAATCTGTGTTCATCAGAAAATTAACTTTCCGTGTTTGGCTTGCTCTTGTTGTAGGACTGGATGGAGCGCTGGGTGGATGAAGCATTTTGGAGCTTCCTTTTCTCACTTATCCTTATTGTAATCATGTTTCTATGGAGACCATCAGCAAATAATCAGAGGTACCTAACATAGGGTGTTCAAATAGGCAGGCATCTGTTGACCACTTTCTAGAGTCAAAACTCTTAGGGGTTGGGGATCTAGCTCAGTGGCAGAGCGCTTGCCTAGCATGCGCAAGGCCCCCAGTTCGGTCCTCAGCCCTGAAAAAAAAAACAAAAAACTTAGAGAAATGGTGTGTGTGTGTGTTTGCTGTTAAGCAGTCTGTAATCAAGTAGGGAGACAAACCTAGCAAACGCAAGGCAAACGAGAGGTGTCTGAACCAGTCCAGAGGGAAGAGGAGTGAGGAAGGCCCTGTGAAGAGGCAGCGTGCTTGTCACGTCTTTGGGAAAGGAGCAGGCAGTGGAAGATGGAGGTGGGTAGTGGGCGTGCAGTTTGCTCAGAAGCTAAGGTTGAGTATCTTTTCTTTTGTTGCTTTTTGCAGTACTGGGGCTCGAATTCAGGCCTTCATGTATGCTTGGCAAGCACTCAGACTGAAGGTTGAACGTACTTCTTAATCCAAAATGCTTGGGACAGAAATGTTTCCAATTTTGGATTTCGTTCAAATTTTAAACATTTGTGCAGATTTTTGTGGTTGAGCATCCCTAACCTAAAAATCTGAAATCCAGAATGTTCAAAAATCTGAAACTTTTTGGAGCACTGGCATGATGGTCAAAACAGTTTTAGATTTTTGGATTAGGGACGCTCCCCTGTACTTGTGTTGCAGGGAAATAAAGCTGGAGAGGAAGAGTGGGACCAGTGCTGCAGGGTTCAAGTGCCACTTTCAGAAACTTGTGCCCTAGACTGAGCTGATGCGAAGCCCACATCCCCTTGCCTCACCCTCATCCTGAGGAAAGAACTAGTACATTTTTGTGAATCCCAGGAAAAAAACGAAAAACTATGGACCAGTCTGTGTGTTCTATTTTTAAAATGGTCATCGTATGTGCATGCACTGTTTGAGCCTTTGTTTAAGATGTATCTTTCCCTGTCATGTGTGGGTCCAGGGATTGAACCCAGAGCTGCTTTACCGCTGAGCCACATCTTCAGCCCTTTTTATTTTTATATTGAGACAGGGTCTTACTAAGTTGCTTAGGGCCTCATAAGTTGTTGAGGCTGGTCTTGAACTTGTAACCCTCCTGCCCCAGCCTCCCAAGTTGCTGGGATTGCAGACGTGTGGCACTGCGCCTGGTCCACCACATTGTTTTTATGTTTTGTTTTGTGTTTTTGAGAGAGAAGGACAATGAGAGAGAGAGAGAATCAATTTTTATTGAGTTTTTCACATGGCCTTCTTTGCTCTGACACTTAGTTGTGTACATGGGTGCTGGCGTTTGAACCTGTGTACTTGCACATGCCAGGCAAGCGCCATAACCGCCGAGCCACCGCTCCAGCCCCCACCACATTGTTTTAAAAGCCTCTTTGGCATTCCACAGTACGAATCAGCAGTTTATATACACAGTCCCCAGTCATTAGAGATTTTGTTTGTAGACTCTTGATGTTATTATCAGCAGGACTCTGAATGCTATTGGACGTGTCTTGATAGTGGAATGTAAGGCAGATGTGCCTTTGATAGAGATTTCCAGAAGGTCTTCCAGAAGGGTGGCTCAGTTAGTGGCCTTTATTTCCGTTAATCAGCACTTTCTCTTCCATAGGTGAGCAGGAAGGAAAACCTAGTGTGGAGGAAGAAGTATGTCAGGACATTCCATTGCCTGAGGGTATAGATTGCAGAATTACTTTGCAGAAAGATTCTTCCTGCTTTCACCAACGGGATTTCACAATAATACTTGCTTACTTGAGAGTAAAATAATTACAGTTTTGTTTTGGTTGATAAGACACCTTTAAAATATAGGTTTTTACATACAATGGTTATTTTAGATATAAACTGCAAATGGAACAGGTTTAAGCACACTAGTGACGGACCCCTTCTTTTTTATACAGATACGCGTTCATGCCTTTAATTGATGATTCTGATGATGAAGTTGAAGAATTCATGGTAACATCTGAAAACTTAAGTGAGTGATATGTTTTCTTTTTAAGTGAGCATTGTACTTGTGGTAACATATCGTATCTTTACCTGATGTGATACACAGTCATGTACATCATTAAAAATTTTACCTATAAAATATTTGAAAACTTTATCTACAGGAACCTTTATTGTGGTAGACACTAACAAAAACAAGAGTCTGTGACTGTATCTTGGGGATTGCTGATGTAGTGTGAGCCTTTCTCGTTTGCTCTTGAAGCATGGAGCAGGTCATGGCTTTCACCCTGTGGTCTGCATGTGTTGTGCACAGGCCTGAGTGATGCTGGTCTCCTTAACACTGGCTGCTGAGTTTCTGTGGATTGTCTCTTCTTGGTCTTTTAAAAGCATGCACGCCTGATTTCCCGGTTGTGCCCAAAGCATTTCTAACTATTGGTCTAGTACTAGCTTTATTGTTTCTATTGGTTTCTATTGATTGCTATATCACATTTTGTCTTTCTGTTAACTTTACCCTAATACTCTAATGAAGCATTTGTTGAGGCAGCATCAGTATATAACTCAGATGCTGAGGGTAAATTTATTTGTTCCATCTGGCTTTCCTCTCTATTTGGTTTCTCTTAATAGTAACATTCTTTCTCATGATTTGTTTTGGTTCTCTAATTATCTAAAGTGTTGTGAAAATAGTTAAAGTCTACCCAGGCAGCAAGAATCTAGATTATGTGTTCAGTGTGCCCCCTTCTTTGCCTCTTCTCATATTACTCTCCCCTTCCAATTATTTCATGTTTTTCTGGTCCTGCTGTTAAGAAAGGGAGCCTGAGAGCTTTTTTACTATCACAGCATTAATAGTGAAATTCCAGCTTCTAGTCAAGATGGGGTGAATGAATCTTCATATTGATATTCAACCATCATGAACTCTAGATAGAACATTGAAGAAGATGACAACTTGAAGACACTGGAGAATGAGCCAAGAGCAGGCAGAAACCAGAGGGTCGTAGGCTGCTGAAGGGAGGCAGCGGCACCTTCAGAGCTGTCGGTCACGTGGTGCCACTCAGGAAAAAATCACAGATCAGCATCGAGTAGAGACATTGAAATCCTTTAAAATATTAATAAATTCTAGCAAAATATGGAAAAACAATCATTATCAAAAAGATTTTATCCCAGGGTTTCTAGGCTATTTTACATTTTGAAAATCACTTAATGTAATTCATCATATTAAAAGAATGAAGAAGCCAGGTGTGATGGCCCTCGCCTGTAATCCCAGCTCCTCAGGAGGCTGAGGCAGGAGGATGGCCAAGTTCAAGGCCAGCCTTGGCAACTTAGTGAGACCCTGTCTCAAAAGACTAATTAATAAAAGGAGCCAGGGTTGTAATTCAGTGGTAAAGTGCCTCTGGGTTCAATCCCCAGTACTCTAAAAGAAAGAAAAATGATACAAGTGTCTAACTGGATGCAGATTTTATAAAAACCGACTCAACAGATGATAGAATGGTGTGAAAAGAGTGCAGCCGTAGCCACACTTGGTGCTGAAATGGGAAGTGCGTCCTTCCCACGTGGACAAGTGCAGGGGGTGCACTCGCCACCGTGGCCCCGTGTCCTGCAGGAGCCCCGCCAGTGCAGAGAGAACAGCAGCATCCCCTAAGAGTGAGAAGGCAGACACAGAAGTGGTGAAACTGCTTTTATTTGCAGACTGCCAGGCTGTGTGGGAGAAAGCCCTGCAGAGCTCTAAAGTGCAGGAGAGCCAGTGAGTGACGGCTGCAGAATCTCAGGACGCGTGTCCAGCACGTGGAAGTCAGCTCGCTTTCTGTACATGAACTGAAAAGAAATATCACGATAGCTTCAAAAGTCAAATATTTAGGAACAACTTTAACGAAAAAATGTAAAGAATCTCTGCAATGAAGGCCATAAAACAATGTGGAAAGGAATTTTAGAATAAGTAAATACAGAGATACAACACATCTATGAATTAGAATTCTCAATGTTAAACTATTACTTCCCCAAAGTGGTAAGTAGATTCAGGGCAATCCCAGTCAGAATTCTAGCTGACAAAAAAATACACACAGATGGTTAAGCTGATTCCAAAGTGTGTGGGAAAAGCTAAAGACCTGGAGGAGCTTAAACGCTCTTCAGTCACAACAGGAAGGATGCACCTCGAAAGCCTCCTAAGTGCAAGAAGCCAGGGACCCACACACATGGCCAGTCGCCTGCACCAAGGCACCACAGCCTTTATGAGAGGGGGTAGTCATCCCCACAGAAGGTGGAACACCTGTACGAACATGGGAAAGTGACCTAGATTGCTAGCACACACCTTGCAATTAATTCAAGGTGGACCTAAGGGTAAAACCTTAAATTACAACTCTTCAGATGAAAATAGGAGCTATCTTCATGACCTTGGATGAGGTCATTTCTTAGTATACAAAAAACAGTAGCCATACAATTTTAAAGATCAGTAAGATAGGTGGCTTAGTGGTTGAAGCGCTTGCTTAGCATACACGATGAACCGGGTTCAAACCCCAGCACCACATACACGACCGAGTATTAGAGAAACAAAGACCAGATGAAGAAATAAATAAAATTCATTCTCTCTTTAAAAAAAAAAATCAAAACTTTATGCTCATCAAGAGAAACTTAAATTAAAAGACTACCCAAAGTGTGAAATAAAATATTCTCAATAAATGTAAATAAAGAGGACTTACATCCATAAGGTAAGAATTCCTATAAATCACTAAAAGATAACCCACATTATAAACAGGGACAGAAGACTCAAGTAGACATTCCACCAAGGACGACAGTGGCAGGCTCTCTGCCTCCTTGTCTTCAGGGACATGCAGCTCATGCTGCAGTGAGGTGCCCCCTTATACCCCTAGAGCTCTAATGAAAACACAAGTCCAGCAGCACAAGCTGTCGGGGGCCAGGCGGCTGGGTGCTCATGCACTACCAAAAGGAGCAGAAAGCAACAAGAGCTCTTGAGAAGCAACTCCAATTTCTTCAAAGACCAGACTCACAGCTGTGGTGCAGCCTAGCCATTCTACTCCAAGAGGAAATGAACCAGGTGTCCTCAGAAAGACGGGACTGCTTACAGCAGCTTTATTCTCAGTAGTCCAAAACTGGAAATAACACAGGTGCATCAATCCGTGAATAGATAAAGAAATTGAATACTGTCCAGTAATAGAAAGTAACCAACATGGTCCAACACTAGTGAATCAAAGAACTTTGTTGCACAAAAGTAGCTAAATCCAAAAAAACAGAGTCCACAAATTATAGTTCTGGATATGAAATTGTGATTATCTAACTCAGACCGGTTGCTTTTGATGGGATGAGATTGATAGGAAAGGAACACGAAGAACCTTCAGTCTTGCTCAGGATGGTAGTTAAACATCCATGTGTTTGTCAAGCCTCTTTAGCCTGTACACTTAAAATTTGTATAATTATATATCTAGGCTTCAATGTTTACAAGTTCGTGTATTACACCCTTAGAGAAATACTGAAATTTCCAGTTCTCAATGGAAACATTTTCAGATTACAGAATTTCATCTTGCTTCATTATATCATCTTACACTGTTGATCTCACGATAATGTACTAATTGTCCTAGCTTATGGAGAGGCAATATTTAGATATTATTGTGATAACAAATGTGACTTCTTACTGGGCATAGATTTTGTGTCGGTACTTTTTATGTACTAAGTATTTTATATTCACCAGAACTCTGAGTAAGACACTGTTATTTTCCCCCTTTTATAATTGGAAGTGCTGAGTCATGGAAAGAGGTTTTATTCTTGAGTATGATTCTGCAAATTCTAGATTTCAGAGTTCTTTGTAATGAACTGAAACTGAGGAAATAATGTGCACATATGTGTGTTTGAACTCTAAAGCTAGGTTTCAGTCTAGCAACTTGCAGACCTGTTCTGAGAACAGTTGTGAAATACTCCTTCCTCATGGGAGGAGGCTAGGCACACTCATCTGCCAGAGGTAGACAGTGGGGTGATGGTTACCAGAGGCTGGGAAGGGCCGGGGAGGGACCAGACAGGGCTGGTTGACAGGCACACAGTGACACGCAGGAGTGAGTGCTGCCACACAGTTCCTATAGCCACAGGAGTGTAGGTAGCACTAATTACTGCATGTTTCAGAGTGGCTGGAAGAGAAGACTTCCAGTGTTGCAGCCAAATACTTGAGGGGGATGGATATGCTCACTGCCCCGACTGCTCGTAATACCTGGTGTGCACGTGTTGAAATACACCCAGCAGCCCGTCAACATCTACGATTGTTACTTCAATTTAAAAACCCGCTAACATTTTCCATACCCCTTTCCTACATCTCCAATTGACATAGTAAAGCGGCACTCTGCCCAAAGTTCCCACCATTAACTGGCCTTCAGAAAAAGGAATCCTTTTCCTTAATGAGTTGTTACATGAGAAGTTATAAAGGAAAATATTTTACCATTTATGTGTCTCTCTATAATGTTTCTCTTCATAGCTGAAGGAATAAAATTAAGAGCCTCAAAAACTGTTTCCAATGGAACAGCGAAACCTGCTACTTCAGATAATTTTGTGAGTATGCTTTGTATTTAGTAGAATCTCAGTCTTTAATACTTCAGAATCATCAGTGTGTGTGTGTTATTCGTTGATTGTCGGAACAGTTTGTTTTGGTTTTTGGTATAAAAATAACTGTTACCATGCGACAATATTAGTTCAGTCCCATAACTGTACACTGTTACAGACTCTTCCTTCTCAGAAGCGCTGTCCTTGGTCCAACTGTGTGAACATGACCTGGAGCTGTTAGAAATGTAGAATCTCAGGAAAAGTCCACACCTGAAACCTTATTTCATGCTCAAAATTATCAAAAATATCACAAATACTGTATGGAGTTACTTTAGGGCTGTGTGAATAAAGGGTGTATAAAGTGTATTCAAATCATAATGAATTGTGTGTTTAGACTTGGGTCCCATCCCTGAGCTCTCTCATCCTGTATATGCAAATATTACAAAATCTGAAAGAGTCTGAAGTCTCAACTATTTTGGATAGGGATCCTCAACCTGTATCACAGTTTCAGCTTCTTAAGTATTTCCCCTATTTTAGTGATGTATTTCAGCGTATTTTAAAATTCAGTATTGGAGACATAGCCAGGTGCACTGGCACACATCTGTAATGCTGGGTATTTGAGAGGCTGAAGCAGGAGGATCACAAGTTTGAGGTCAGCTTGGGTAACTTAGCGAGACCCTGTCTCTAAATAAAAATTTAAAAGGGCTGGGAGAAATCCAGTGGTAGAATGCCCCTGTATTTAATCCCCGTACCAAAAAGAAAGAAAGAAAGAAAAAGTGGTTGCAAATGTGTCAAGGAAATAGTTTTTCATTTCTCTAAATTAAGTGCTGTCAGCTCTTGATCAGAAATTGAGGGCCGTATCTCTCGTTGACTTATAGAACAGTTCCTATTAGCCTGGTTCAGTTGCTTTCTCACTCTCTTGGTAAGCAAAGTACAAACCAGAGGATTCTGAGTAGCCAAATAGACAATAAAGAAAATCTTTGATTTATTTTACATTATAAAGCAAAATATTCAGTATATCTTTTGCTTTTTTCTGTTTTCGGTGAAATAATCATAAGCAAGTTACCATTGAAAAAAGTTGTAGGCGCCCAGCTGGCATGCTTCTGACCTCCTCTGGATGTGCGCATAAGCACGAGTGACCCTCACTTCAGTTTTGCAAGGGTAGATTATTTGGTCCATCATCCTTTTCTGTTGAAAAATTATAACTCATAAAAGCTTTTTCTTTTTTTCTTTTTTGGTACTGGGGATCTAACCCAGGGTTGCTTTACACAGAGCTAAATCCATAGCCCTTTTAATTTTCTATTTTGAGACAGAGTCCCACTAAGTTGCTGAGGTTGACTTTGAACTTGTGATCATCCAGTATTAGCCTCCAAAGCCACTGGGACTACAGGACTGAGCTACTGTACCCAGCTAACTCACAAGCACATAAGCAGGAGGCATAACAAGTGTACAGAAGCAAAAAAACCAACGGAAAGCAATGTTCTTGCCATTTTCTGTCATATATGTCAACTCTGTTGTTCTGTGGCTTCTTGGAACAAAAAGTAACATGGAAGCATCTGACCAAAGCTGCACAAAAACTTGAAATCAATATTTGCCTGTTTATGAAAACACTGGTGTCATTTCTGTGTGGTATACGCAACAGCTTCTTGGGACATAGATAGCAACTAAAAGAATTCATGCACTTAAAGTTAAGTTCTTTTACATACATCCTTCTAAAAATTCTTTAGGGGATATTAAGCAAATGCTAAATATAAATGTCTGTTTTTACAGGATGAAGATCTGAAGTGGGTGGAAGAAAATATTCCCTCCTCGTTCACAGACGTGTAAATATCCTCTGTTAAAGTCTCAGTCATCACGCTTGTGCCCCGTGCTTTTCAGACCTCACAGCCCCGTAGGCTTCTGTAGGCACCCATCACCAGGGAAGGGCTGGTTTATTTGTTAAGAAAAGACAATGAGGACAAAGCCCTGGCATAGGCTCTTTCTCCTTTCTTTTTCATTGAACAAAAAAAAATAATACTAGTGGCCTGTTACAAACTCCAGCCTTTTCTCATATAGTTTTCAGGATCATTTTATCATTATTTAATCTTCCACTGTGAAAAGTTCAAACATGTAAAAACTTTTTATATACCATAGGGAATCTGGAGGAACAACGTGAACATGAAAGAAATGGAATTCATAAGAATCCCCTCAGAGAACATTGAGCTATCGAGGTTCCTTTATTTCTTGTCCTGGTCAACACAAGAATCCTGGTAGTCGTTTCCACAGTAGATACAGAATAGCCACGCATGGTAACGTTTTCCCATGCTGTTCTGTCTTTCCCCTGTCCCCCGCTGTCCCTTTTTAGACAGTTGTGTCTGCTACATTCCTTTTGCTGAAGGATGGCCTGTTTCTTACAGTGCAGGCATGCTGGGACTGAATCTGTCAAATACTTGTCTGTTCCACTTTTTTTTAAATGGTATTTTTTGCTAGGTATAGAAGTTTTGGTTGACAGTGTTTTTCTCTGAACACTTCAAATGTTGTCACTTGCATGTCTTTTGGCTTTCAGAGTTTCAGTTTTAGTTCTTTTCCTTATGCCTTCATTTTTTAAATTTCTTTTTTTAAAGAGAGAGGGACAGTGAGAGAGAGAGAGAGAGAATCTATTTAGTTTTTCATGTGGCTTTCGTTGCTCCAATACTTCATTGTGTATGTGGTGCTGGGGTTTGTACTCATGTTCTCGGCATGCCAGGCAAGCACCGTAACCGCTGAGCCACCGCTCCAGCCCCCTTCATATGTTATGTAGGTTTCGTTTGGTGGTGTTATTTTTTTGTTATTTTTGCTAGCTTCAAGATTTTCTCTGTAGTGCAATTCACTAAGAATATGATGATTATAGGTATGTATGTGTGCATGTTTTCATTTGTCTTGATATCTACCTAGAAGTAGAATGGATGGGTCATGGTAACGTAGATTAACATTTTAAGAAAACGGTGAACAGTTTTCCGAAGCTGCTGCATTATTTTACCTTCCTATCAGTCATCTGAGAGAGTTCCAGTTTGTCTACATCCTTGCCAACACTTGTTATTGCCCATATTTCCATCTTTTTTTTTTTTTTAATGAGGACAGAGAGAATCAATTTTATTTAGTTTTTCATGTGGCTTTCATTGCTCTAATACTTCATTGTGTGTGTGGTGCTGGAGTTCAAACCCCTGTCTTTGCGCATGCCAGGCAAGCGCCGGAACCACCAAGCCCCCGCTCTGGCCCTATTGCCCATGTTTTCTTTGAAGTAATCTCTTTTAATGGCTGTGAAGTGGCATCTCATTTTGCGTTGAGGAGGGACTGCTGTTGCTTAAACTGGTAACTGAAGTTGATACGTGTCAGATCTGTGCAAAATTGAAACTGAAACTAACAATGCACATTTATACTTTTTCTTTCAACAGAAAAGAAAATATGGGGTTGGGGATTTAGCTCAGTGGCAGAGCACTTGACTAGCATGCGCAAGGCCCCGAGTTCGGTCCTCAGCCCTAAAAAAAAAAAAAAAGAAAGAAAGAAAATATGTGCATATCCCTTTACACTTCCCCATGTAGTTAATATTTCTTCTCCTGATGGATGAGCTAAGAGCCTTCTCCTGTGTGTCTTTCTTATTTCTTCTAGTATGGATTTGCTGGCAGAAATTCTCTCAATTTTATTTATGTGGGACTAGAGCTCAGCAATTATACGCTTGCCTGGCATTCTTGAGGACAATGTTTGAACCCCAGCACCACATACACAACTAAGTATCAGAAAAACAAAAAACAGATGAAAAAAATAAATAAAATTGTTTCTATCTCACTCTCTCCCTCTGTCTTTTAAAAACATTGTTTCTGTAAAAATTATTTTGCCTTCGTTTTTATTTTTTTATTTTATTTATTTTTTTAAGAGAGAGACAGAATCAATTTTTATTGAGTTTTTAACATGGCTTTCATTGCTCCGACACTTAGTTGTGTACGTGGGTGCTGGGGTTTGAACCTGTGTACTTGTGCATGCCGGGCAAGCTCCGTAACCGCCGAGCCACCGCTCCAGCCCTTTGCCTTCGTTTTTAAAGTTTGCTGGGTAAAGGTAGAATCTTGGTTGGCTTGTTTGAACACGTGCACCCCTTCATTACTCTGAGGTTGTAACTTCAGCGCATCAACTTCTTCAGGTGTCCCTCAGGATGCTGCCACACGTCAGAGCTTGAGTAGGCTTGCTGAACATAGTCCATGTGTCTATTTTTAATCCTACTGTCTTTCCTGAGAAAAGGCTGAGGCTCGCTCTCTTACTTTTCTGTACTTGTGTGGATACATTGCAGTTGTACTTGGTATTGGGCTCGTTACACATGCACATGCCATATGGTAGTGTAATTTGGCCAACATTTGCTCTCCTCCTCCTCCTCCTCCTCCTCCTCCTCCTCCTCTTCCCTGCCCCTTTTCTTTACTGATCTCCTTTGAGTTGTCATGAAATCCGTAGTACTTTTGATTTTCTTCTTCCTCTCTACCTTCCATATGAGAGAAAACACACTACTTTTTTTTTTTGAGGAGAGAGAGACAAGGAATTGATTTTATTTTTTTCACCTGGTTTTTGTTTCTCTGACAGTTGTGTATGTGGTGCTGGGGTTCAAACCTGGGTGCTTGTGCATGCCAGGCAAGTGCTCCAACCACTGAGCCACTGCTCCAGCCCCAAACACACTCCTCTTTTTATTTTTATTTTTTTAAAGAGAGGAGGACAGAAAGAGAGAGAGAATCAATTTTTTATTGACTTTTTCACATGGTTTTCTTTGCTCTGACACTTGGCTGTGTACATGGGTGCTGGGGTTTGAATCCGTGTACCTGCGCATGCCAGGCAAGTGCCGTAACTGCTGAGCTAAATCCCCAACCCCTACACTACTCTTAACTAAGTTTTGCTTAACATAATCTCAGGTTCCATCCTTTTTCCTGCGAGTGCCATAATGTCGTTCTTTATGGCTGAATAAAACTCCATTTGTGTATGTGTATGTGTGTACACACATACATACATTTTCTTTACCCATCCATGAGCTGATGGACACCAGGGCAGGCTGCATAGTTGCATCACGGGTATGCATGTACCGCTGTAGCACACTGACCGTCATTGTTTAGAATGAATGCTTTGGAATGGACGGCAGGGTGATGATGTGGTTCCAGTCCTAGTCTTCTGAGGAACCTGCCTCCTCTGTGCTGATCTCCATCCAGGGTGGTCGTGTTAATTTGCAGTTACACCAGCGTTGTCAGAGTGCTCCTTTTCCTCCACCTCCTCTCCTTCACTTATCATTGCTTGTGTTCCTGGTGGCTGCCATCCTAATTGGAGTGGGATGACATCTCAGCTCAGTTTTGCTTTGCATTTCTGTAATTGCTAATGATGCTAAACATTTCTAAAACATATTTGTTAGCCATTCGTATTTCTTCTTTTGAATAGTTTCTGCTTAGTTCACTTGCCCATTCATTCAATGGTTTTTTTGTGTGTGGGGGTGTTAACATTTTTTGAGTTTGCTATATATTCTGGATATTAATCCTCTGTGAAAAGAGTTGCTAGGAAAGGTTTTCTCCCCTCTCTTCTCTTTTCACATTACTAATTGCTTCCTTTGCCATGCACCAAGACATTTTAATTTTTAGATGCTGACCCACGTGTTTTCTGAGCTTTAGAGGTCCTTTTGAGAATGTCATTGTCTGTGCCTTCATGTGGGAATGTTGACCCTGTATTTTCTTCTGGCATTTGCTGTAGTTGCTGGTCTGGTTCCTAGGTCTTTGATCCATTTTGAGTTGATTTTTACGTGGGGTGAGAGGGTCTAGCTAGTCTCATTCTTCTACATATGGATAACCAGTTTTTCCAGCACCCTTTGTTAAATAGGCTGACTTTTCTCCATTGTATGTTTTGATACCTTCATCAAGAATCGCACAATTGTGTGTGTGGGTTTGTCGGTTTTTTTTTCTTTTTTTCTTTTTTTAAGGTAAAGCAGAGAAATAATCAATTGTATTTATTTTTTCATCTGATTTTAATTTTTATGACAATGTTATCTGTCTTTTCATCTGATTTTAGTTTCTCTGACACTTAGTTGTGTATGTGGGGCTGAGGTTTGAAGTGAAGCTGGGTCCTGTGCATGCCAGGCAAGTGCTGGACAGCTGAATCCACTCCAACCCCGGTTTTTTGTGTTCTGCACCTTTGGTCTGTATCTTATTTTGATTCCAGTACCATGGCCTTTGTTACTGTAGCTCTGTGGTATAATTTGGAGTCAGGTATTATGATGCCTCCAGCATTGCTTTTTTGGCTTAGAATTGCTTTGTCTATTTTGGGTCTTTTAGTCTTCAAATGAATTTTAGGACTGTTTTTTTTAGTTCTGTGCAGAATGTGATTGGTATTTTGATGGGAATTGCATTGAATCTGGTATTCCTTTTGGTGGTATGGCTATTTGAACAATATTGTGCCTATCTATGAGCTTGGAAGGTCTTTCCATCTACTGAGGTCATCTTCAGTGATCTATAGATTTCATTGTAGAGGTCTTTCATCTCCTTGTTCAATTTATTCCCGTGTAATTTTTTTCTTTTTGAGGCTATTGTGAATGGGATTGTTTTCCTGATTTCTTTCTCAACAGGTTCATTATTGGTCTATAGGAAAGTTATCCTTTTTTTTCTTTTTTTTAAAGAGAGAGGGACAGTGAGAGAGACAGAGAAAGAGAGAAACAACTTTATTTAGTTTTTCACATGGTCTTAGTTGCTCCAACACTCAGTTGTGTACGTGGTGCTGGGGTTTGAACCCGGGTCCTCGTGCTTGCCAGGCAAGCACCGAAACCGCTGAGCCACCGCTCCAGCCCGAAAGTTATCCATTTTTGTATGTTGATTTTGTATTTGCTACTTTACTAAATTCTAGCAGTCTTTTATTTAGTGTAGCCTTTTGGTCTAAGTAAAGGATTTTTTTTTTTTTAAAGGAGTAAAAGGAGTAGGATTTATGTAGGAAGAAGAGAAGAGACTCCGCAAGGCAAGGCAGAGGGGCACCTGGAAGCAGGACACTGTCTAATGGAGGTCAGGCCAGGGGTTATATTGATTTGGGGTATGAGCATAATTAACATTCATGCAAAGCAGGCATTGAGAAATGCATCAACCCCATTGTTTAAAATCTATATAAAACAGGCATTGAAACTGGTCAAGAGCACCTTTGGTTAAAACAAAAGGTGGCAAATGCTTCCTAGTACCCACCTGTGACCACCCCCATCTCTTAGTTGGAATAAGGGTGAGCCTCTAGGTCTTTTTGCATTTGAAGGCCCTGGGCTTGCCCGTGACCACCCCCATCTTAGTTGGGACCAAGGTGAGCCTCATGGTCTTTTTGCATTTGAAGGCCCTGAGCATGCCCTGTCAATCACTCTCTGCCTCTACCAGCTAGTTCTCGACAGGGGCCCTCTGTCCTGACTAATCTGTCTCATTCCCCACTCTGAAGAAGTATCCCTAACTGCCATTAGGGAAAAATGGGCAATGACCATTCTGCCTACTTCCGGCTGATATGAGGTGTAGAATGGGGACGGCAGTCAGGGACCTTTCCCCAGAGGCCTTTCTGTAAGGACCACAATAGAAGCAGGGCTTGATTGTGGATTCCATGAGTAATGGCATCTTGCTGGTCAGGGCAACTCAGACATCCATGGTGACAGGTGGCAAGTGACTGGGCAAGGCATTCATCAGGCAGGGAGCACATTAACAGGATAAACAAGACAACAAAGCATTAGTTTTTAAACTGTTAGCACAAAAGCAATCATAATTAGCCATTCCCTGAAAAGTACGAAGACAGTGACTTTAAATCTTGAGTGGGGGCTATTTATGACTTGGAAATATTAGTAAAGTTGTTAAAAACATAGCATTTAGTCCCATGTGATCCTGTAAAACAGTTTACTCTTTAGTGTTAATTTTTGCCTGGTAGAGATATTTCCTTTTGCTGTGTAACTTCCCAGTTTTATTTATCTTTGAGAGAATTAATAAGCATACACTTTGAGCAGTGTTTAAAAAAGCCATTGTCTCTGTTGCTATAAATGTCCATGTAGGACTGAGGTTTCGTTATACTCTCCTGCTAGGAGTTTAAGACCAACTTGACCAAAAATGATCTTGTTCCTGTCTATTGCTACAAGTCAGCTGAAATTTGCCAGGGTCATTCTTGGCGAACTTGTGAAAAGCCTCTTGGCTCTTCTACCAGTTATGCCATCTGCCAGGATACATCAGGGTCTTGCTGACCACATGTGGCTTCCCTTGGAACCATCTGGGACATTGCCCTTCAATGATTATCCTCTTTGCAGAATGTCCACTGGTTGCCCTTCTGTTCTCTAGGGTCACCTGATCCCCCTGATCGGGAGGTCTTGTTACCCAGAGTTGTGAAGCCTGTAGAAGTTCCATTGTCCCCCGAGTTTTGCTGACCAAACAGAGCAAGGTTCAAAATATTGACTATTTTTCTTAACCCTTTAACTGTCTTAACTGATTTCCTTGGTTTGGTGTTAAACATCCAGCAGGCCAGTTGCACCAGTCTTACAGTGGACATACTAAGTCACAGTTTAATTAAGATCAATAACAGTGCTTGAAATTAGTGGTATATCTTATCTGTCCTGTAGGTGATGGCATGTCTTAACTCAGGTTCTTTTGTTAGAAGTAGTACTTCTGCAAAATACTAATAAGCAACAGTTTTAAAGATTTGCAAGGAAAATACAACAAGGAATTAACAGGGGTAAATAAAATTAATTCTACTTTGGAACCATAAGGTAAGAGGCTGAATCCTAGCTCAGGTGAGGTCAACCTCTTGGCAAATACTAAATGTTTTGTTTTTGAAGCTGATCTTTGCCTCTTAAAAGCATTTACAAAGTTCTCATGTATTGTTTGTTTCTGGAGTATCTGAATATACATTTAGGAAACAGTGTTAATGATCAGGAAAACAGTCAAAGCAGACAGATAAGTGAGGCTTTTAAATGGCAGTGACCTTTTTATGTCAGATGCAGTTACTCTGCCTGTAAACCTACATAAAGTTACACAGCATTTAGACAAAGCTTGAACACTTTTTGACCATAAGAGAAATCCGTTAACTGATTGTGCCAATTATATTCAACTTAATGTAACACAAGCTTCTGAGATTTACCTTCCACAAACCTTCTGTGACTTACTTAGACTTTATATTTCTTCATCCAGAAACATTTCTTTCTTTACCCAGGAACATTTCTTTCATTCTAATTTCCATATCAAAGTAAATGTCCATGCCTGTAACCTTTTATATTTCTTTCCTACTTGTTGACCCTTTCTTAAATCTGCATTCTGATACAATCCTGATGAAACTTCCAGTGTTTCCAGTTAGTTTAAGGTGAGATTATTTAAGTCAAAGCAGTTGAAAAATGCAAAATGAAATTGCCAAGAGAAACAGTATCAGTGATTCAAGACTGATTTATACATGCAACCTCTATGGGTTTAAAACAAATGTAAGCCAGGTTAAAAATGAACAATGTTTAAAAGACAGTACTTGGTTAATTTGCCTGCCTTAGTTAGCTTGCCCTGTCTTAAACTGTGTAACACATAGAAAAAAACCTAAAAATTTAGTTTTGTATTCTTAGTCAGACATGCCTAGAATGTCAAAAAATGATATCCTAAAATAATAGTTGCTTATTTAACCAGTTTTGGAACTATCATTTGAGACTTTAAAACATACAGATCCTAGATTTAGTTTCCCTAATAACACTTAACAGACATCAGAAATCACCTTGATAAGCATATCAATGTTTTAAGAAACCTTGTTAAAGAATTAAGACTTTGCCTTATTTTTATATATCTTCATTATATCTTTCCCAATTGCTGATTTTTCTGAATTTACATTTGGAAGCAATTTTCAGTCCCTCTTAAGGTGAAATACTTTGTTTCATAGTACTGAAGTTAAACCAGTTGAAACTTTTGCACTCCTTGTGAACCTGTTACACCTGTTAGAATCTTAATTTAACAGTTTTGCTTTCAGTGAAGATTCAGAAATGAAGTTTTTCCCATTTACTAACAACTTATTTAATAGACCCAAATATGTATTGCCTTATACAATTTAAGAAACCAAGAGCACCTGAACTTAATTAACAGCGGCAATGTTTCTTAACATGCATAAAGATTAATCCCATTTATGTTATCAGACACGAGTAAACCAGAATAAGCTATTTTTCCCTGTTGAAAAAAAATCCTAGAAGTAATAAATGTTATACTAAACATTTATAGAAGTTAATATTCTATTGGTTGACCACCTAGGAAAAACACGTGGGTTAGTAATTTTAAAGGTATTTTCACTCCTGTTTAACCAATGTAAATTGAGTCTCTTTAAATGTTTGAGTCATGTGAACTGAAAGTTATTTGGATCCATATTTAAAATTTAGTTTATGAGCACTCATTTAAGCCAATTTGGTACCAGGCCGACGCAACGTACAACATATATGTAGACAAATATAACACAGGTGTGCACACATACAAAAACCAACAGGAAACAGATTTTAGCCTCTCTTAATAATTGACCTTTGAGAAGACAGCAGTACAAGACCAGGATTAAACTCTAGTTAGACAAAATTGACCGAAAAATATATTTGGGTGCACCAAATAGGTGAGTCACCAGTAAAATTGAGCTCAAAAAACAAAGTTTTCCCACAAAAAATGAAACGGCCGTATTTACTCCAGTACAGAGCGTGCAGCCGTCCCTAGACCAGTGTGTGCACTTTACGGTCCCAGACATTGAAAGAATGTGGTAGCCTGTGAAATCCTCGGGAAAAGTTTTTTTAGAAAAGAAAACTTAGACCTTTGAATTTTCCATTTTTCTTTCCTGTGTCCATTTGAAGAGAAAACTCTGCAAGAAGTAAGTGAAATTCTTGGGCCTTCCAAGTCAGCTTCCTGAAGCTGAGTCCCAGTTGCAAAACTACAGACCTTTGCAAAAGAATGCAGCCCTCTCAAGCATCTCAAAAGGCTTGGAACCTG
>PVKS010023059.1:0-32871 GCA_004027875.1 Aplodontia rufa
CCCCATCCCCCTCTCTACGCCTCCAAGTATCCTAGGGAGCCATCCCCCTATTACTCTGAGAGTCATTCAATTTGAAGTTATTATTAGCTTAGCCATCTAACATACTGCTTCCCCATGTATTCTAGCTTCCACAGATGAGAGATACCATTGGGCCCTTGAGTCTCTGAGATTGGGATACTTCACTTAGCATAATTCTTTCCATTTCCATCCATTTGATATCAAAAGCGATAATATCGTCTTCTCTAATGGCCGAGTAGTATTCCATTGTATATATGTACCAAAGTTTTTCAATACAGTCCTGTTTCTGAAGGTAATTGTGACCCAGAGTAACCTCTACCCATTTTTTTTCATTCATTCAACATAGTCTTGCATATTGGAGGAAATCGTTGTTACATATTCATGAATTTATGGATATTGACAAAGTCAGTTTAGGCTGATCCTAGTCCAGGGTCTCCCCGCTTTCACCACTCCCTGCTCCCCTGTCTCCCCTACTGTACCCCCATGTTAGTTGGGCTTCTCATGGAAGTCGAGGGTTCCCAGCTGCATTGATATCCCCAATCCCTCCCTCCTCTCCCTGCCTCATTACCTTCTCCCCCCAGGTTCATATGTATGGTTCCCCCACTTATATAAACATTCACCTGCTTTGAGTTTATTACTGAGCTCAGCTAACTTTCAGTCTGTCTTACCCAGCTGTCCCACTACTGCCTTTTTATAAAGAAAGATTTTCAGATGATCAACATTTTCTTTTTCTAAACTTTCCTTGGTCCACCTTAAAGTGGAGAAACTCAAGAAGCACTTTCTTATGCTAAATTCAAGAATGAAGTAGGAGAGATCAATGACTCCTCTAAAGAACTATAAACAAACAACTTTTGTTTGTTTGCTTGTTTTCCTTTCTGGGCATGAACCCTGGGTCTTCAGTGACACTTCATGCTAGGTGAGCTCTTCCACTCAGCTACATCCCCAGTCCTATTATTCATGTCTTTATTTTGATCCTGGGACTAAACCTAAAGATTCTCTACAATTGAGCTACACCCCCAGCCCTTTATTGTTTTTATTTATGCATGTATTTATTTATTTATCTGTTTTTGCAGTACTGGGGATTGAACTCAGGGGTGCACTACCATTGAGCCACCTTCCCAGTCTTTCTGATGTCTTTGCAGTGGCCGACCTTGAATTTGTGACCCTCCTGCCCATGTCTCTAGAGTACCTGGGATTATTGGCATGCACCACTATGTACAGAAACAGGGTCTTAATCCATGAGTAATCCAAGGCTCTGGGACCTTTCTGGAGCGTTTAGCTGAGTATTGGCTATATTTGACGACAGTGCTGCAGACCCCCTTGAGCACTATTTATAAAAACGAATGATACCATTTACAGTCTTGAGCACAGAGCAAAGCCCCAGCTCGACAGCCAGGGCTATGATCCTGGGAAAGTCATTTCATTTTTCTGAAGTTTAGTTTTTAAAAGTTCAGAAACATTGTCCTCTATTTAAGGGGAAACAGACTGAAAGTTGGCTAAGCTAGTAATAACCTCAACATGGGTGCATTTATACACAAACAGGGAGAACCTTGCCTATGATGCTGGGGGATAAACGGAAGGTGGCAGGGTGGGGAGGGAATAGGAGGGACACCAAGGCAGCTGGAGTGAGGAAGTAGGGGAGTTATCAACCCAGTGGGGAACCTTCGACTTCCATGAGAAGCCCAACTAACATGGGGGCAAAGCAGGGGAAACATGGGATTGGGGGAAACCCAAAGTGGGGAGATCGAACTGTCATCAGCTTTGGCTTGCTCTATTATTATTCATGTGATCATGATCATGTGACAACGATTCCCTTCTCTATGTAAAACTATGTTGAATGAATAAAAAAAAAAAAAACAGAGCCTACCAGCTTCTCCCACTTCCTTCAGGTATCACTGCCTTAAACCACTTCCTCTCTAGCTAGGAGACGGGAGATAGGATCTCCCAATTGGTTGTTTTTCTTCACCGAGCCCATTGTTTCCTGACATTATACTACATATTTGCTTGCTTTGCAGTCCTGAGGTTGAACCAGGGGTGCTCTGCCACTGAGCTACATCCCCACCCTTTTTAAAATTTTTCATCTTGAGATAAGTTCTCACTCAATTACCCAAACTGGCTTCAAAGTTGCAACACTCAGTCTCAGCCTCCGGAACAACTGGGATTACAGGAATACACCACCATGCCTGGCTGTTTGCTTTGGTTTGTGGGCGTTTGACTTCTACACTGGCAGATCTTCCTCCTGTTTCTTACCAACTGCCCAGTGTGCCTAGCACGTGGCAGGTGTTTAGTAAGCACTTTGCATGAATCGAAAAACAAATGAATCAATCCGTCATTCAACAAATGCAGCAGTAAAATAAGGTCATTTCTGCCTTCTGGTGGAGTTGTTCAGAGGATAACTAGATGATTTTTGCAGACGTTTAAAATCTAAACGAGCTTCAGTTAATGTCTGAGTACCTTAGTACCTAGTGTCTTAACTCGGTATTTTACACATGGTTGGCGATTAACCAATCTGAGAATGGATAAATGAAGTAATACAGTGTTTGCAGTCACTCCGCTTCCAATCATCTGCGTTAATAAATGGGAAACAGGCAATGGATAATTTGAAACAGAAGCTAATCTAAAAATTATCTGCACTGGCTGGGACGTGAACCATGCGTCCTTCAAAGCTTGCTCTCCACACAGCCACCACCCGGTGTAGGAGTCCTTCGCCCTGCCCTTCGTACCTGATGACTCACTCTGCAGATATTTCAAGCCCCCTCGCCATATGTTCTAACAAATGTATTCATTTCCTGCTGCCTTTTGAATCGTGGTCTGGCCTGAGTTTCTCCGTCCTCCCCTCCAGCTCTGATTTACAGGGCTTTTTCTGAGAGCCAGAAGCATCCCCAAGCAGCCAGAGCCATGCACAGGCTCCCAGCACCAAGTTCACTGGTGGAAGAGGCTGGAGGACCAGATGGGAAAGGCTGGAGGCTGACTGCAGAACACTGCCTTCCCTCCAGCAAGGCTGAGGCTTTTCCCCAGGACCTCCAATGCCTCCTGCAGAGCAGAAAACTTCCTGGAGAACTTTGCTCCCTTCTCCTAAACCTTACTATAAGTTCTGCCAGCGATAATCACTTACTTAAGCACTGCTCCTGAATTATCCCATTTAAGGCTCAGTGAGAATTTTTTTAAGGTCACTAGAATTACTTTCCTCTTGTAAGTAAAGAAATGAGGACCAGGGCTGGAGTGGTAGCTCAGTGGTAGGAGCGCTTGCCTGACATGAATGAGGACCAAGGTTCAAATCCCATCACCGCATACACAACTAAGTGTCAAAGAAAAAGGCCGGTTGAAAAAAATAAGTAAAATTCTCTCTTTCTCTCCTCTCTCTCTGTCTTTAAAAAAGGAAAAAGAAGTAAATGAGGATCAGAGAGGTAAGATTACTGCCCAAGGTTGCATAGCCAGTATTGGCCCACTTCACCACTATTGCCAAGAAAAAAAAATGTGGGGCTGGAGCTGTGGCTCAGTGGTTATGGCGCTTGCCTGGCATGCGTGAGGACCTGAGTTCAAACCCCAGCACCACATACACAACAAAGTGTTGGAGCAACAAAAGCAACATGAAAAACTAAATCAAATTGATCTCTCACCCCCTCTCTCTCACTGTCCCTCTCTCTTAAAAAAAAAAATGTGACCTTAGCAGAGGTGCTTTGCTACAGTTCAATGAATGCTTTCAGGAGGTTTTCTTAGCATTTAGGATCACATCTCCAACGTGCTAGTGAAGGTGAGAGACCATGGGAATGAGTATACCAAAACTTGGTAGAAAGATCAACCATAAATTCATCCCTGATCATGTTTTGCTTAGACCAATATTCATTTTAAAATGTGCATCAAATTGTCAATGGAGAAAATCAAAATGGAACAGCATTAATTTGGGGTACTTCAAATGGAGTATGGAGACGCTGTCAAATCTGGCCTCAGACGGACCCACAGCTGAAACCCAACCAGGCTGTGGACACTCCCACCCTGGATGCAAGCTGACCTTCTGACTGAGCCAAACCTCAGTTCCCTGAAATATTTTCTTAACCTCTACTGACCTTCTGTACAGCAAACCCTTCTCCCTTAAACTACCCAGACACAGAGACTCCACCCAGTCCCTTTCTTGAAGGACAACTTAACTTGTGCCAACCCCAATCATGATTCCCAAGGAGTGATGCAATTTTCAAACCCATTGTGATTTCCAGCTTCCAACTCAGCTGCCGTTTCATGAAGCCTTGGAGCTCCTACACCAGGCAACTAGCACACGTGTTTCCTGGGTGGCCGTCCTCACTTGACTCAGACAATCTCCTTGTTCTCATTTCAGTGTGCCTCCACTTGACTTTCAGCCTGACATAATCTATAAATATCTTTGAGAATGTGTCCTGGATCCAGCACTGTTTTAGGTGCTGGGGATCCAGCAGGGGTCAAAACCGAATGACAGCTACCTAATGTGTCTTGTGTAGGGGACCCAAATAACAGAGGCAAAATTTAAGGGGAATACAGGGCAGGTATTCAGCTACCAAAAAAAAAAAAAAAAAAAACAGAGGGACAGAAAGCACGAGTTAGTGGGGGATACTCAGAGAAGGCCTCAGGGACAGGGTGGTCTTTCAGGAAAGAGCTGAAAGAAGTGAGGAAGTGAGAGGTACAGATCCTGGCGGAAGGACAGTTCAGGTAGAAGCAGAAGCAGACCCAAAGGTCCAGGGGTGTTGGAGAAGCAGCATCAGGCCAGCGGGGCTGGAGGGGAGTTGGTAATGAGATCTGAGAGATAAGAGGACAGCGTTAGACCATATGGGGCAGGATGCATGGGGAACAGTGGGATGGGGGCCAGGTCCGTGAACTGGACTGGGAATCACATCTGTGTTTTCATTGGTAACATGACTGTACATTGTCTTGCCAACAACTGAGTGTTCTTATGCAAGCTAAGCAACTACAACCTTGACTCTAGTAAGTCAAAACTAAGTCTTCACTTATGAAGATTTTTAAAAATGATTATATACTATGTTAATTAAAAAAAAGCACTTATATTATCAACTTGGTATTCTAAAATTTTGATAACTGTGTTTAGATGTCATTGATGTTATGCACTGAATGCTAGTGTGACCCCAAAATTCATAGGTTGCAACCCTAACACTCAATGTGATGGTAGTAGGAGACAGGGCTTTTGAGAAGTAATTGGGCCATGAGGGTGAGGTCCTCTTGAGATTAGTGCTCTTCCCTCCCCCACCCCAGGGATTGAACCCAGGGGTGCTTAACCACTGAGCAACAGCTCCAGCCCTTCTTATATTTTAATTTGAGACAGGATCTCGCTAAGTTGCTTAGAGCCTCACTAAGTTGCTGAGGCTGGCTTTGAACTTGTGATCCTCCTGCCTCAGCCTCTCGAGCTCCTGGGATTACAGATGTGCAACACTGCACCAGGTGAGATTAGAGGAGAGAGAGCCCTTTCTTGCTATCTGCACATACCGATCAGAGGCTGCGTGAGGACACAGAGGGTGACTGAAATCCAGCAGAACACTCCTCGCTGGGACATGAGCATATGGACACCCTGATTTCAGACTTCCAACTTTCAGAACTGTGAGTAATAAATTTCCGTTGTTTAAGGCATCCAGGTTGTAGTATTCTGTTGCAGGCCGTGAGGGTCAACACAATTGGTTTCCTTTGAAATTCTGTGCATTTTATGCATTTAAAAAATGCTGAGAGGGAATCCATGGGCTTCATCACACTTGGTGAGGAAAATTCCAGAACACACAGATTTAAGACTCTGTCCTCATGGGTGTCTTTCGAGTCATGACAAGTACATGAACTTTTATTCCAATTGGAAATGGAAGCACTGAGTGGGTGGACAAAGGTGTTCCTCAGCAGATTTATGTTTATTAACAGAATCGTGGTGACTCCTGAGTTGGAAATAGTTTTTGAGCATAACCAAGAAGATCAGTTAGCAAGATATTGCAATAATCTGAACAAGAAATGACAGTGACTAGACTAGTGTGATATTTTTATTGTTTTTCCCAGATTACACGTTAAATACTGAATAAGAGGCCAAGACCAAGGGTGAGAAAATTTTCCATGTTGTCAATGTATCCACACCTACACAGATCCCTTAGAGGTGACCCAAGTGTAGCCAGGGAAGGAGTCAATGATTTAGAGTAGCTGGGGCCTTGGTTCTGTAAACAGCAACCCTTTCGTTGTTAAAACATTATAAAAATCCATTTATGGAGCAGCCCAACGCAGACAAATGAGACAGTGAAATTAGCAGCAATCGATCCCAACTAAATGCAGTCAAAGGACATGGGTACACTGGTCTCCACCTCCACACACCCCTCTGCCTCCTCTGAACCTCACCCACTGCATGAGGTCTGCACTTCCTCATGAGATCAATCTGTGCAAACCAATTCAACAGGCGCAGAATAGCTGCACCAGGGATAGGCACCCCTGGGAAACCAAAGACAACGCTGGAGGAACGCACTCCACTGGCCACGCACCTCTCAAGCAAAGACATATTAGGAAGGTCAACATCTACAGCACTGTTAAGGCTTAGAAATCTGGAACATTCCAGTGCCAAGGCAGGCATTGGCCCTTGGAGCATCTCTCCAGCAAGTGGCTTACTAACCTTCATAGCTACCTGCATGGGTTGCACCTGCCACCCAATGAATGGTGACCATTGGTGATATGTAAATGAATGGGCGTGGCTAGGAGGCACAAGGACCAGTACCTGCTATCTGTAGAAAAGCCCATGAACTGAAAACAAGCCTTCCATTAAAAAAATAATCAGAAGATTCATCATAATCATTTTTATTCAGAAATTTATTTGTTGAACAATCACACAATCTTTTAATGAAATAATATGATATATACATAGATTCTGAAGATTAGATTTATCCCCAAGAGTGCCCCCCCAATTACCCACCCTTATCCCTTCCCTCCCCTTCCCAAAGTATCTCTAAAAATGTATTAGGTTGTGTAGCATTACACCTTATCCGGATTTAAAACATGATAATAGACCTCCTTTCTCAATGGCCAGGGTCTAGATCCAGCCTCCACAGATGAGTGAAGACATTCGACCCTTGGTTCTCTGGGTTATGCTGATTTCACTCAGCATAATTTCTTCTATAGCCTCCATCATAATTATTTTTAAGTTATAAAATTCAAATTCAGCATCCAGAATAAAGTTTTACTGGAACAGCCATACCCATTCCTTTAGATATCATCTACAATTGCTTCTGTGTTATGGCGAAATTGAGGAATCTCAATAGAGTCCACTTGGCCCACAAAGCCTAAAATATGTACAAAACGGCCCTTTACAGGAAGTTTTCTGACACCCTCATCAGTGTGAGTGATGCTCCCAGAATTATACACTACACAACCTATGCTGCCAAACATGGTGGCCTTGGCCCCATACGCTGCTCTTGGTTCCTGGTTGGTTTCCATGTTGCACACGTTTTATCTGGGCACATAGCACGTGCTTCTTTCTCACTGGTGACTGTCAAGAACCCTCCTACCCAGTGGGCACATGCAGGTCTCTCATCCTCCAGGTCTCTCAGATGCCCTCTCCTGAGAGAAGCTTTTCCTCCCCATTCAGTTCCATCATTGGCTGCATCTATGCACTACTGAACTTGCTTGGCCATCATCCTGATAGAATGTAGGAATGCAAGCTCCAGTTGATGAAGCACCAGTCCCACCATTGCCGTGTGCCAGCACCTCAATGTGCCTGTCACACAGCAATACCAAACAAACACTTATCAAGTGAATTTTAAATTTTTACACTAATAGATAACTTTAAAATACTCAGGGACAAGAGTGTTCATTACTTCTATTGCTATGTTTTTATATATGTTTGGAATTTTTCTTAAGAAAAAGTTAAGGGGCTGGAGCAGTGGCTCAGCAGATAAGGTGCTTGCCTGGCATGTGCAAGGATGCAGGTTTGAACCCCAGCACCACATACACAACAAGGTGTAGAAACAATGAAAACCACATGAAAAACTAAATAAAATTGATTCTTTCCTTCACTCACTTGCTCGCTCTCTCTCCCTTTCCTTTTAAAAAAAGAAAAAGTTAAAACAAGATTCTCTATACAGCTAGGTAAAAACTACCATTCAGTATAAAAGCAAAATAAAAACATTTTAAACAAAAACCAAGCAAACAAAGTGACAAAAGCAAGCCAAAACCATGAGATGACACACCAAGGCAGACCACAGACTTGCGTCTGCATCAGCTGCCCGAAGTGTTTGGGTATGAGAGATGAACAGCGTCTCATAGGAAAAGCGTCGCAGGCGGGACTCTTGCGCCTGCGGGTGCAGGTGTCTACAAATACATTCAGACTCACTGAAGCACCCCCTTTTGGCTAAGAGTCCCTAAAGGTCTATGTGCTGAAAACTTGGTTGTCAGCCTGTGGTGGGAAGTGGTGGGACCTAGCAGAAGGAAGTAAGGTCCACAGGGGTGTGTCCTTGAAGGGAATGTCACCACCGTCTCTCCTCTCTCTCTTTCACCTCTCAGCCACCTCCACTGGGCTCCTCCACCATGAGGTGCTGTCTCACCACAGCCCTGGAAGCCCTGGGCCAGTTAAGTATGGACTGAAACCCGCACAACCATGAGCCAAAACAAACTTTTCTTCTTCATAAATCGGTTATCTCAGGTATTTCGTCACAGTGACAGCTGATTTAACACAATGCAAACTATATAGGTCAGAAAACTGAAAAAGGACACACTGTCTTTAAGTACAGTGGAATCTTGGGGTTGATGAAGTGCTGTCACCAGGCTGTGGCCTTTCTCAAAGGTGCTTGGATGGCACGGCTTTACTCTCAGAAAGACTGTCTATGCTGCTGTTGGCTTTCATGGTCCTAAAGAGAACCATATCACTCCTGCAGATGGTTAAAAAAAAGTCTAGGGAGGACTCTGAATGGCCTAGCTGGAGTCACATGCCCTCCCTGAAGCCATCAGTGGGGCCAAAAAGTGGAGTCCTCTGGTCATCCTGGGCTACTGAGAGAGGGTGGGAGGGCACAATGGTGGCCGTAGTTTATTTAACCCTATACCCATTATCTCATCAGAAATACTCTAGAAAAGTGGATGAAATATTTCCTCAGAGAAACAGATGCTGGAGTCCACACAGGACACAGGAAATGGGCCTTGGTATCAGGACCTGGTTTCTGAACCTAGACCAGAGCAGGGCAGATCCAGGCAGGTAGGGTCCCAGCCGGAGTAAGCAGCGCAGAAGCGGTCCTTGGGTCAGTGTTATTAGGTGGCTTAGAATAGGATCATGGCTGCTCCACTCAGGACCAGGTGGAGAGAGTCAGAAAAAAATCCAGTCCAGGGGATAAAGCCAGGACTAAGAATACTTCCAGGAGAGGGGACAGTTCTGACTCAGGGCCAGCTCCAGTGCCTGGGGACACTATCATGTGACTGCAGATGCAGGGCTGCATTGCAGGGACCCTGAAGGAAAGAAGGGCAAGGTGAACTAAAGGACATGAGTGCCTTCTCACCTGCCTGTGTCCAGGTCCGGAAGTCAGCCATCAGCAGCCCCGCCTCCACACAGCCTGTAATTAGTCCCTGGGGACAACTGGGGCCCAACAGGGAGCTGAAGGCAGATGTACAGTCGGAAAGGACTTGCCAGAGGCCTCGGAACACAATGGAGAAAGAAATAGAGAAATGGTAAAAGGGAAGTAAAGTGAGGTTCGGAATTCATCCCTTTTCCTGTCTGCCCTCTCCTGATTAACTTCTCCAGGGAGGAAGAGATGCCTTCCATACAAAAGAGTTTGCGGTTTTCTCATCTGTAGAAAGGGCAAGGTGATAGCATGTGCCTCATGGGGTCATGGAGTATAAAAGATAATTCATGTAAAAAAAATTAGCACAAAGTCCAGCACACAGTAAGCATTCAAGAAATGTTTTTTGTTCAGCAGTTCTAGAAATAGGGATACTAAAGATGAACTCGGGGTGAATGAATGAATGAGCGGATGGATTCATTCATAGGAATCTCACAAGCCACCCTTCAAAAAGACACATCCCTCTTACTCACACAAAGCAGAGTTCTTCTTATTATTTTTCTAGTTAACGAAAAAAAAATCCAATTTGAGCAAACTCTCCATCAGCCTCCTATTGCATCCTGTGCAAATGGCTTCCTTAATTAAAAGATCTTAATCACAGCGCAGCTTTTCCCAGGGAGCCTTCCAAGAGGAGGCAGGATCTGCCAGGGTGAGGCTGTGGAGCAGTCACGGGGAGAGCCACCTAGAAAACTCACAGCATGAGGCCCCCATCCCATTCCCCACGTCCTTCCAGCGCCACCGCTGTCCCTTCTTACAATCATCGCTTTCTTTTAGACTCACCGCTTCACCCCTCTCTTGGCACCTCTGTCCAGCATCTGTCATCCTAACATTACATCATCCCCACCTCTGTGTTTCCCTCCATTTCTTCCTCTTCCAGAGGCTTGGAAGGGTCAAGGCTGGAGGCAGATGCTACTTCTGTGGCCTTTGGAGCTGATTATTTGTGAGATTTCTTTACAAACTAACAAGATGCTTGATTTATGACTGCATCCTTGGGTAACTATTAGGCTTGCATCTGGGGGCCTTTCTTTTTCTGTCTTTCTTTCTTTCTTTTCTAAGTGATAAAACAAGTCAGGTTTTTTTATTCATTTTTTCATCTGGTTTTTGTTTTTTCAACAGTTGTGTATGTGGTGCTGGGGTTCAAACCCAGGTCCTTGCACATGCTAGGCTCTACTGCTGAGCCACCGCTCCAGCCCCCTTTCTTTTCATTCCTTCTTATAACTTCCTCATACCCAAGCCTTGTCTGTTGCCTCCTTCGAGATACAAGCATTCCAAAATCTGCCGCCTTCAAGAAACTGGATTACGATTATGCTGTAGGTGATCATGACAATGACTGACAAGTCCCTCCAGCTCCTGTGGAGCAACCTCTCATCCCACAGTCTCAGATGGCCCATGGTAGAGCAGTAGTTCTCAGGGATCCGGGAACCATGAATCTGTCTGGATCTGTCCTCTTCTCCCAAGAGCAGTTGGGCAACGTCTCTGTAACCCAAATGGGGTTGATTTTCCATATTTGAACAAGACGTGTATTCCGGCTTCATTTAACATGCTTTGGGCTAAAAAAGTGGCCTGACAACAGTTTATTAAAAGGGACAGTTTGGTCCAGATGTCCAAGAGACTATAGATGAGCAGCTCATCTGGGGAGTCTGAGATAGGGGTCAAGGCTGAAGTCAGGGAGCTAGTTGCTGAGTTCTGGGAACTGTACAGGTGGAGGGGACCCTAAGTCATTTCCAGAAGACCAGCTGGGGCTTGAGGAGCCTCCTCTGTACCTATCTGAAGAGTGCATGGGGCACCAGGGACTTCGAGCCTAATGGAGTGGGAAAGCGGGAGACAATATTTTAAAACCGAAAGGGGTCTTATGGTATCATATTCCAGTGTTTTTCATATATTTCTCAGCCTCGGAAACTTCTTCAAACAAAATATTATGCAAAAGCCCCAAACAGATGTTCATCTTCTAGTTCAGGGAGGCCTTGCCTACATTATATAATTCATTATTTTGTAAGTCAAGATTGGCAGGAAAATTAGTAACTGCATTCCAACTACGTTTCTATCAATTTTATTTCTGTCCTAGTAGCCTCCTCACCACTTATGCTTTAAATCCAAGGAACCAAAATGTGTTTCCTGGATTTGCTGCCCCCTTCCTTCCGTGAGCATCTAGCTTTCAGCCTTGACTTTGGGGGTAGTTCTCTGGTCATGACCAGAACATGATGGAAGAGTTGAACACGGATGATACCAAGGCGACGGGAGCAGATGCTTTAAGAAGCCCCACTGACCCAGAGTTACACAAGGGCAGAGTGTATATTCATGGAGATGTTATTCTTTCCCATATGTAACATTCTTCATAAGGTACAGTTTGTGTAAGTGCACGCTTTGTCAGCCAAGAAGTATCTTGGTGACACTTGGTGACAAAGTAAAGAAAAGAAATGGCATAGGGAAGGATGTGAGGAAAATTATTAGGTCACATAGCCAGGAAGTCTTGAATAAATGAGCCTTAGATAGGGCTGGACCCAGGGGCTCTAAGAATATGACCAGGACTCAGCCTTTATCTCCGTTACCCTGCTGTCCTGGCATGCAGCCCTCTCAGAAAGGATTCCTGCTTATAGGAATGACCTCTGGAATCCCTAAACCATCATCCTCATGGTTTGTGGTTGCAGTTGTAAGAACAAGGGCAATTGATCCAATAAGAATTCCAAGAGAAACCTGGGCAGGTCTCTGATTGGATCAACTTGACTCACATCCTCAGCCCTGAACCAGTCACCCCTGTGGTCAGGACTGGCCACGTGCACTCCTCTGTTGGGAAGCAGGGTGAGCACCAAGGAAAAATCTAAGGTGATTGCCTGAAGGAAGGGATGCTGAGGCGAAAGCCATTTGTTCACTATAAGATTTTGCAGAAACTGGAATGGATTTTACTAATTAGTACCCTTTGGGCAAACTCTGGCTTGCAGATACATTCTGTGTGGCTCACATAGTGTGGTCAAAAATGGATGCTAACTGACCATGTCATATATTGCCATGGGGAGTGTAAATTATCACAGCTTTAATGAAGGACAGCACGGCAATATCTGTCACAATTAAAAATGCATATTGTCGTCACCCAACAATCCCACTTCTAGGAATTTATCTCACAAATAGACTCACCCACACATAGTTCTGGGAAATGCTATAGAGGTGGTTATTTATTGCAGTTTGCAAGAGCAAAAGACTGGAAACCACCTAAATGTCCATCAATAGAAACTGAGTAAAAGAAAATATGATATACTGATTCAAAGGAATCCCAGAAGCTATAAGAAGAATGAAAATAAATAATCTCTTTATAGACTAATGTGGAGCAATCTGCAAAATATTTTGTTCAGTGAAAAGAATGAAATGCAGTGTACAACATAGTATAGACCCATGTGTAAAGAACTAAGGAAATTTATGTGGTGTGACATTGGCCTTCTTGTACCCTGAAGAAACTGGTGGCATTCCTTGTCTGTAGCGGAGAGAGAGCAACGGAAGGGTAGCTCTGGGATTTGTGATTGGAGATGGACTTTACAGTGAGTACTACATTTGATTAATTTATACTCACATGGTGTTTTTGAACCATGTGTATATAGTACCTGTTTTAAAATAAAATTTAAATCACATTAATGAAAAATATGCTAAATAACAGTTAGTTGAATTGAGGGTTTTATTTGGGGGTTGTACATTCAGCTTGGAAACTCAGAAGAAAACTGTTCCAGCACATGTATTTCTTCAGCTCTTCCTTCTTGTGGCTGATTACCCTAGTTGTTTAAGAAATACATAGGATGGAGCTGCTTGGCTGCGGACCTTCCCGGCACCCACTGCAACCTTCAGCAGGCACTGGTCTATTGTATCCAGAAGTGTCTGACGTCTGAGCATGAGTGGAGGCGAGTTTCAACATTAGCACCTGGGAATCTGTCGGCTGGCAAATTGCATCAAGGTGAGGTTGCACTGGGAAGTCCAGAACAGGGGTGGCATCTCGGAACCTCAACACTGCCAAGGTACTTGCAGGTGCGTTCTGCAGCACTCTGCGTTGACTCGGGGGGCACCCCATGCCCCGATGTGCCACCTCCTCGGAGGTGGCCTCAAAATTGGTGCAGCAGAACCTGGGTGGCCCCTCTGCTCCTGAGTACCAGTAAGCACTTTTCCCGGACCCCTGCCTCCCTCCCACTCAGACCTGGCCTCCAAGCCCCTTACCGCAGGACTTCCCTGACCTCCCTTGGTCCCCCTGGCCTCCCGTGTAGGTGGTCCTCCAGGTGCAGTCCTCTGCCGGTCTTTCCGTGCTTCCCATACTCTTGGCCTGGATACTTTCTTCTATGATCCTAGCTTCTTCAACCTCCAACAGCCATCCCAGAACCCTTCCTTGCTCCTAGCATCCACCTGCTTTGGGAAGGGGGCTGTCTCTTGTAGGATGTCCCAGAACCATCAGGTCTTCAGTTCCATCTAACCCAACTCGGTGGCTCACGCCCAGACGTCAGGGCTCCTCCGGGAGGTCCTTCTGCTCTGGCTGGGCTGAGTCAAGCACCATGGAGCCTTGTCTACTGGTTGGGTATCCCAGAGCCACCCGTGGTTGCTTCTACCGTGAATATGTTCATGTCCTAAACTCTGCTTGTCTCCTGGGACTTTGCTCTCAGGGCGGACTGAGTCCAGGCTCACTCCAAGGTCCTGCATCGGAGCCAGCCAGAGATCCATGCTCCCTGCCAGCAGATGGCTCCCTGCCAGCAGATGGTGGAGAACCTAGCTCACCAGATTTCAAAGATTTTGTACAAAAAGAGACTACAATGTATCACTAATGATTTTGCAACAAGTACATGTTGAGATATGATACTTTGAATATATTGGGCTTTGTGAACTATATTAAATTTATCCCTTTTTACCTCTGGTTACTAGGACATTTTAAGTCACAGACAACTCTCACTTGTGGCTTACTTTATGTTTGGCAGTACTTTCTGGTGATTAAAAGCAGCCTTAGGAGCGAAGGAAGGAAGGAAGGAAGGAAGGAAGGAAAAGGAAAGGAAAGGAAAAGAAAAGAAAAGAAATGAAACATACAGGATTATATCCCTTGGATGAAGTGAATCAGAGATGCCTTCTTGATGGAAAATTCCGGTTGGTTCTTAAAAGATGAACAAGAACTCAGCATACAGAAAAGGAAGGACTTCCAGGCAAAGGGAACAGAATGCGCCTAAAGCCTCAGTGTGATCAGAAAACACTTCAGAAGATGAGGCTAAATTGCAAGTCCCTGGGGGAGGGATGGGGAGGGCTAGGCCAAGGAGGCCAGCTGGGGTCAGGTTACCTGGAAGGCATCCCAGGCTGCGGAAGTTGGGCTCCCTCCCATAGGGATGAGGAGGTACGGGTGGTTTGGGGGCAGGGCAGGGTTCTATGCTGTGTTCAACAAGGTTTTAGGAAGCTTGGCCAAACCACAGCCCAGGGGCTAATGACAAGACCTAGAGACCCCAGTGCTCTTTTCTGGGGAGGTTTTATCTTCACTGAACCATTGTTTGTGGACTTCCAGTTATAACATTCTGCCTTAAAAAGGAAACTCTCCTGAGGAAGAAGCCAATTACCCTTGCCTCCCCCAGAGGTAATTTATCCTTCCAAGCACTGGCCCTCAGTGGGCGGCCATGGTGCCACCTAGGGCAGGAGCCAGGTCTTCGTGGGCCCACCCCTTACCCTCTGGGCCATGGCATCTTTTGTTTCTGGCACTCCCAGAATGGAGTGGCAGACCTGGAAAGAAGTCCAGCTGTCCTGGCACCCACCCCTCAGGCTCCCAGACTCTCTTCACCCTCCCGCACCTCCTACCAGACCTCCCTTCCTGTCTGTCTGCTCTTCCCATCATTCCCTGGCCAGACAGCAATTACCCCACCCCTGGAGGAGATGGAGGGCACAGGCAGCCAGATGACCTGCAGGTTTTTTGTCCCACCAAGGGTAGTGACTGAAGACAGGAGTGGGGGTGTTTCTCCCCGCGTAGGCCACCTGTCTGCTGGTTGTGAGCTGCACGGGCTTCTGGGAGCAGAAAGCTCAGGCACTGTGGGCAACATGGCCAGGCTGTCACTTATCAGAAAAATAAGGGGGCTGAAGGTGTGGCTCAGGGGTCAAGCATATGCTCATAACCCTGGGTTCAGTGCCTGTACTGGAAAACACCGCAGAAAGAGCCTCAGGACTCCTGAAATGCCACCTCTATGCCAGCTCCTGCTCTGCTCCAGGACAGGCCGCTGCTGCATGGGGGCCTTCAACTGCAAAGAAAGACTTTACAAACAACATCTTTACTGCTTTTGAAGAATAACAAAGGTAATCTATATTGATAATCTTTAAATATCAGAATATAAGGGAAAAACAAAAGAGAGGGGAAATAACCTATAAAACAACTATGCTGAAATAAGTTGATGTGTATTATTTTGGTATATATCCCTAAGTCTCCTCCCCTGCAAGAGTGTTAGAATAACATGGCGTAGTTTGCTCTGTGGCCTGATTTCTCACTTGGCCTATCACACCCATCTTTCTAGGACATGGGATAATCCGTGACATCATCTTTCATTTGTAGGACAAGATGCCATAGTTTAAATATACCACAGAGTCTCTAACACTTATCCCACCATTATCATTTCATTCCAGTTTTTGCTCTTGTAAATGGTGTTTATACATATGCCTCTCATGCTTTCCTAATTGCTTCTTTTATGATAAACTTCTACAGGCAAAACTTGTGGTTAAAGGGGATTTGCTATTTTAGGTATCTGAGTCATTCTGCCAAATGATGGAAAATAGGTTGTTTTTCTGTACAGAATTAAATTCCATCTCAGAAGCTTGCTAAAGGTGTAGATCCTCTGCATGTCCTCATCTTCCCTGGAGATGGGATGAGCATGACCCACAAAGCAGCCGCACCAAGGACCAGAACCCTCGGGGCCTAGCAGCGTGTGGGAGGGAGCTCGGACTTGAATCAAGCCATTCCTGGGTTAGATGTCAATAAGTGGTAACTCCATCCATTGTGGTTATAATCTCCACCTAGTAAGTATCTAAGGTGTTTTCACCCAGAGAAACTGGCTCAGATGGGTTAGGACGCTGGCTCAGGGTCAGGCACTGATAGGAGAAGAGTCCGGCAATGGCTCCACACAGGACCAGGACCCAGCCAGACCTGGGAAAAGAGCAGCGCTCTGACTGCTGTGGAGGAGGAATGGGACAGCTTCCTCCTTGGCCCCTGTCAAATGCACCTCTTGGCCTGAACACAGGTCACTCACAACCAAGGGGCAAGATCTCAGGCAACTTTCCCTAGAAGAGCGCTCCAGGAAAAGTTGGCTTGAAGGATTTGAATTCAAACCATCTCCAGGTGCAGCTGGAGTGGTAAAGAGTACTGACATTAGGGACATGCGAGCCATGGATATCTGTTGAGTGTCCAGAATGTGCCCAGGATGCTGCTTGTGTCTCTACAGACAAGGGAAGACCTCCTAAGGTACGGCTTCCAGAAGATGCTATAGGACTTGGAACTGTGGGCTGCTCATTTCACCTCTTCCACATGAATCCGTGTCACACTGGACATAACTGTAACCAACTAAATGAAAACTGGTGTCTCCAAAGGCCACACCAGTTTTTTCTTGACATTTCACGCTTTGGAGTACCTTAAGAATCTGACATCCTTCTGGAAAACGTATGTTCAATTTTTGAACAGTCGTTCCACAGGAGATGAAGCTTCCAAATCAGCCGAGCCAGAAATCCAAGTGCATACTTTGCCGAGGAGAAATATTCTTGTCACATAAGAACCCCTATTAATCAAAAATCACATTATGGCTCCTGGAATGAAGTTTCCTTTACTACTCTTGAATAATAAGCTGAGATAAGATAAAATTGGTAATTGCACGTTCTCTTCTGATGGGAGATAATACAAAAGTGGTATAGAAATTTGACTTAAAAGAGTATATTCACTTGGCTAATAGGTTTCCATTATGCGGTCTTTACTTATTCATTCATTACAATTTTTGCCACATATGGAAAACTTTAATTGGAAGTTACTTAGTACATTGTTCATGAGTGTTAGCTGCAGAAGAAAGTTTTCAATAATCAGAGAGAGATGAATGCAATAGGAGCCCAGTATTTCATAGGCAGTGAAAGCTCCTTACGTAGACTACCTATGCCAACCTCCAGAGAGGGCTTTCTCCACGATAGGTGACCTTCAGATCAGAGATTAAGGGCTAATTTCATATTGACACAGCTCAGTTTTCACAGAGGATAAAAGGGCAATAAATGGATTCTAAGTAATATGTTAATAAGTGTAATTTATTTTATTTATAACTCACTGAAAAAGGCTGCTGTCTCCACCAAAAACCTACTTCCCATAGGCCAGGGTGTACAGTCCACAGAAGCATGACCATCCTTCATTTAAGGGCCAAATAACAACACACTTGTTTTATGAGGGTTTTCTTTTCCCCAGCTCCCAGGTTATGACTTAATTACTACTAATTAATGCCTACTAGTTAATTAAATCATATTTGTATTGCTGACATCAGCAAGCCAAACCCAAGCAGCACTTTCACAAGGGAATATTCCAGATCAAGACACAAAACAGAAACAAATGCCTATCGTAACTTGTGTCATTGGAATAGATGCTTGTAGAACCCATTATGCTGTGTGCCAGTGGTTCAGTGGTTCATACTAGCTCTGGATGGCACTTGGTCCATCCATGGGACATACTCAAAGGTATGGACTCTGCACCGGAAGTGCCTGTGAGCCAGAAAAACCAGTGGGCCACACTGGGCTTTACTTATGTTGCAAAACAGAAGCGTTTCAAGCAGAATTATAGATCCAAGTTGGTTCTTCAGCTTTGATGTTAAACACTGAAATGAAAATGCATTCACTTAGATTTGAAAGTATGCGTGAGCAGCAATCAATCAATGAAGTAGCTCTATGAGAAAGGCTGGCAGGGCCTTGTCATCTTAAGAGAGGCCAATGATGTACAATTCTGCTCTCATCAGCACTGCTCAGCTGGTAAGTGGTGGAACATGACAGGAGCCAGCCCTTGGACTCCTCCTGCCCTGCACCCAGAGTGCCAACTCTTCCCACAGGAACAGGCGCGCCTCCCTAAATAATCAAATGACCCACTTTGGCTAAACGGAAATTATTCGTGAACCATCGATTCCTTCTGGATTTGGTTCATCTTCCAGCACAACATGTATTTATAGAACTTGGATCTTGTTCAGAGAAGAGTTTTGTGAAAATTTCTTTGTCTAGCTAAGCTTGGCTCTAAGCTCTCCCTACCCTTTGTTTAATGAAACCTGGGGAGAATGGTAAAGGCAACCATGACTGGGTAAACTATGGGGGCTCCAACCTCTTTCCCTTCTTCCAAATCACCACCATGAATTAAGAGCAGGCCTAGGGCAGCACCTAATGCTGATGGCTGTAATTGTGCAAAGAGAGAGGACGTGTTCCACCAAGGGGCTACAGACGCAATTCACAGCTGTGTGCAGAGGAATCCAGCCCAAAGCAAACGTAAAATGATGCTGAGGAGGGTCTAGCAGACAGGATCAGAGCTGACAGAGATCAATATGACCTAGACAGAGCTCCTGGGACACTCTGGCCTTTGTCTTACTTATTCATTCAACTAAGTGTTGAGTACCTTCTCCATGCCAATCAACAAAACAAGTTACTGCCCTGAAGAAGCTCACAGACTGGAGCTAGGGGTGAGAGTGGAGTGGCAGATGAAGTCCCAGTGTTGAGGTAACATCCATGTGGGATGGGGAGGAGACCCAACAGGGGAGACGCCACTCAGACTAGAAATGAAGGAAAGAAAGTCATTTCTATGGAGGTGCCAAAGGAGCCAAGCCTTGAGTAATGGGTGGAGGGTGATGAATGGCCCATGCAGGAAAGGTGTTTCAGCAGTAAGCATGATGTGAAAATCCATGGAGGTGTAGGAAGTAAAGCAATTGCCACCGGAGAGGTGGGAAAATAGAATCCACACCTGAATTCTCCAAAAGCAACTTGACAAACCCACCCAACAGCGGTGGGTGATGACCCCAGGAATGTTTGCCAAATGCAACCAGCCAGCCATCATCAGAGCAGTGGGCACCAGATGCCTGGGCAGCTGGAGTCTAGTCCATGCTAAGACACTAGAGGAGGGTCATTGTGAAAGCCAGACCTGCCAGTTTGACCCTAGAGGTCCTAGGAGAGCTTCCTTATCTTCTCTCTTCCTCAGTTTCCACTCAAAATAAAGTCATTGCAACATGATAGCAGAGCTCCCTACATGGAAGTTTCTTGATGTTGCTATTATTGGGGATGTGCTGTCCTGGGATGCCCCAGAGCTACTCCGATGATGATGTCAGTTGTGCCCTTGCTTCCTGACTTTGAGCTAATGCAGGGTCTGTTGGACGGCAGTGGAGTTAGTGCAATTGGGTTCCATTTGTCATTGCTGTCAGAAACAAAGAAATTAATTTTCAGACTTCAAAGACCACTGAGGCTGGGCTCGCCCCATCAAGAGGAGTATGTTTTCTTCACTGCCTGGGTAATCTGTCCATCATCTTTTCTTCTTCCCTGGTCCCTTGTACTCACAGTTCCCTGTGGTGGAAGAATGCACCCTCCATTCAGTATTAGTTGGAGCCAAAAAAGAATTGCGGAGGTAAGTCTGTCAGAGGGACAAAACAATGTCACATTTCAAAGACAAATAGAAATGCGGCTGGCCGGTGTGTTTGCAGCTTGGATTGACTGTGCCACCTCCCTGCTGCGTGCCAAGTGATTGAGAGCTGGTACTTCTTGTTCTAGCTCTCCCTGCCTCCATTATGTACGTCCTCGTCACTCGTGTATTTTATGGGCTTACTGAGGTTAAAAAATGATCTTTGGGGAGACTGGGGATATAACTTGGTGGTAGAGTACATGCTTAGTATGCACAAGGCCTTCAGTTCCAGCTCCACCATAAAAGAAGAAAGAAAAAAAAAAGAAAGGGAAAGAAAAGCAGAGACAGAAACTTTATTATGTGAGTCAGTATTAATGCCCATTTTCATTAACTCTATACTGTCACCCATAGACCCTGCCACTAACTCAGAATCATTTCTGATCATCCAAGGAAACCCCTAAGTTCCCAGGCAAACTGGGACAGGTGGGCCACCTCTCTTTGGTCCAGAGCAGAGTTTGTGAATCCCAGCTCCACCTAGCAATGTCATCTTGGGCAGGTTGCTTACACTCTCTCAGCCTCCCATTTCTTATCTATAAAATAGTGATGATACCTATCATGCTGGTGGGGATGCTTGTCACGTAGTACACACTCAATAAATAAATGACAGCTGTTTGTCATTTATATTTATAGTTTCATCGTCCTCTTCCTTTTCTGACTGCCGCACTGGCCCACTGGCCAGGAATTTCACCATTCACCATGAGAAGCCCATGCAGATTCTAGCTCCCAAGCCTTCCCAGAAAGGAGCACCAGCTTTCTAGTTGATGTCTCCATCAGACTACAGCAGCCTTCCTCCAAACACCTGGGGAAAAGAGACCATCCCTCAGGAAGTCTTCTTAGATTGACTCATTCTGCTTCCAATCATGCTCTTGTTCAGTCTCCCAGCAGAAATGAGAACACACATTCTGAGGGGACTCCAAGGAGCATTTGATAAAGGGACCACTGATGGGCAGATGTGTGGGTGAGACTAAAAAATACCACCCTGGGAGGTCAAGGCCCCAGAGATTACCAATAGATGGAAGCCATGTGCACCAGAAGGAACATGTTCTCAGAGCCTGGTGAGAGCTGGCCAAACCCACGAAGAAGGTAGAGGGCAAGGAAGCCGGAGGTGCAAGGCACACAGTCAGCCCTCCCTTTTCCCTGAGCGAAAAGATGCTTTCCCAGATTCACCATCCGGTTCTGTGACCTGGATAACTGCAGATTTGCTTGTGGTTGCAATGGTATGGCACCCCAATATGGTCGTGGGCCCCCTACAAGTCTTAATTTGTCTTTTCCCTCCTCTGGATTTCCCTCTAGATGACAAGAGAAAACGTACTGTTTCTTGAGCACCTGCTAAGTGCCAGACACTGAGCCAGCATCCCATCATGATCCTGTAAAGCTCTGCAGTCCTCATTGTGAAGATGAGAAAACCGAGGCTCCCGGAAGAAGTCAAGTCTTGCTCAAGATCACCCAGCTGAGATCTCATTCTAGCTACCACTGGGAAGCTAGCAATTTGATGTCACAGACAAAGCATCACTGGCTTTGCTCAGGCCTCTATTACCTGCTCTGTCAGCAAAGAAGTCATTGATAAGTCATTGATGGATTGCTGCCCGCTGCTCTCACCCCAACCCAACAGCAACGCACAAAGCACAGAGACATTCTGTATGGCCGTTTGTCCTATTTATTATCACCTCCTCGACTCCCATGGGACGGACTGAACTGCACAATTTACATCCTTCACCTGGACTTTGCCTCCCAGGGACCAGACTCTAGAATGAAACCAAGACTGCCTTTTGGCTGCAGAATGAGGGCTTGGAGGTCCAGCCTGCACAGGAAAGAGGGCATGGGGACAGCAAAGGCCTGAATTTCCAGGTTCAGAAATGAGAGGGAGTTTCCGCCCCCTCAGTTGATCTACAGGGTCAGGAACTCCCACACAGAAGAGAAATTAGAGGCATGTGGAAAGTCAAAAGATAATAAGACAAACATCCACCACCAGGTAATTTCATATCTCTAAAAAATGAGCAAGGTTCTTAGGTGTGTGGAAGCTCGTGGGTGTGGCTGTACATGAAGATGGGAAGAGAGAGGAGGGGGCACCAAGGTCTCCTCCAGACTGAGTTCTGCAAGAGGACAAGTTCACCTGTAGCCCATGGGGCAGGTGGAGAGGCAAGGTTCGCTATCCTCGATATTGAAGTGGTCTGGGTCTAGGAAGGTCTTGCTGCGCTGTCCATCCTCCTGCCTCTAAGTGCAACCAACCGCACCAGTGGCTTTCCTCCACGTTTTTTATGGGTGCATTATAGTTGTATATTTGATGGGATTTGTTGTTACGTATTCATGCACGCATGCAATATAACAATGTAATTTGGCCAATGTCCCTTCCCCGCACTTACCCTCTCCCTCTACCCCTTGGTCCCTTTCCTCCACCGATCTCCCTCTGAATTTCATGAGATCCACCCCCACCTTTGTTTTCCCTTTTCCTCTCTAGCTTCCGCATATGAGCCAAAACACAGGACCCTTGACCTTCTGAGACTGACTTACGTCACTAAACATCATGGTCCCTAGTTCCATCTGTTTCCCTGCAAATGCCATAAATTCATTTCTCATTAGGACTGAATAAAGCTCCATGATGTATATACGCCATTTTTTCTTTATCTATTTAATCTGTTGATGGACACCTAGGCTGGGCCCATAGTTTGGCTATTGAGAATTGTACTGCTGTCAACATGGGTATCCTTATATCATTGCGATAAAATGACTCTAATTCTTTGCGGTAAGTAACAAGAAGTGGCAACCACACGGGTTTTGAAAGCCACTCACTTCCTGGCTCCCTCCTGACGCCCTCACCTGACTCACATGCTTTCTTCTATCTACCTTATATCTCTCGTGCTGCTACCCAGGACGCACATTTCCTGTCCTCTCAACCTCATAGAGATGGAGAACAGCTGTTCCCTGATCCTCTAACGAATAACTTTATAAGGTTGTGTTTTAGTGGAAACACCAGAATCCTGAAGAATTTCTCCTTTTGTTTGAAAATGAATGACTTCCTCTTTTTAGGGCTGCTGAGAGAGGCTTGCACCTGAGTTGTGGTAACTTCAAAGACTCCACACATTTCTGCTGCAGAGGCCAGAGGACAGCTGGGGCCTCCTCCCGCTGCTTCTGCCCGGGACTCTGCAGCCTCAGCCTGGGCATGGGCCGGTGCACATGTGCAGATGCGCCTAGGTGTCTGCGTCTGCACACATGCCGATGCTGGCCTGGGTTTGGGAGCGGGCATGTATATCCAAAAACACACTGCACTCTTTACGTTGCTAAAAGCCCGCCTTGGAAAGCGTAAAGGTAAGAGGCAAAAACAGCGTTTGGCCAAGGCCTCGCATCCATGTTTCAGTTTGTAATAAATATTTATGACCAAGTCACACCAAGTCCTGAATAAAGTAGTTTTTAATAGAAATGCGGATACTTGCCTCTGTGTTAATTACACTCCTCTGCTGGTCTCCAAGGTGGGCTTTCTGTTCATTTTTAAGCACTCTGCAGCGATTCTTTCTTTCTTTTTTCAAAAGAGCATGCCTAGCAATCAGCTCTTTTCTGTCTGCAGCTGTATTCTGCAGGAAAACGGTTTCCCTTTTTAGCAACTTTGTCGGGCTTAACTTGGGATTCATCTGACTGCAGGTGTCAGGTAAGAACTGGACATTCACAAGGACCAAGAACCCTGTGGCCGAGGAGCAATGGGGAGGCAGAGCAAAGGAGCGCATTGGTCAGAACGTGGGAAGATTGGGGTCCGCAGGTTGGTGACGCATTGCTGTGTCCATCCCCACCTGACTGCAAGTTGGCCTCATGGTTTCCGTGGCTGGGTCCACCGAAAAAGATACCTGTGGGCAAAATGGCAGAGTGCTTTAATTGCCATGTTCCCAGTTACATAAAATCTCACAAACAACCTCCATAAATCACACCATGACAGCTACTGGGCTTGTCCAACACTAAACATCAGTGGGCCGTTCTTTCAAGTCCAGTCTTCCGTCGTAAGCAGCACCATCACCCCTCAGCGCACATCTGTAGTTCATCTTATCGTTTGAAGAAATATATGAGTTTCACTGTCCTTTTTTTTAAAAGCCTTTTGCAGCTTCTGCTCCTTGATTCGTTTGAAGGCCATCTGCTACGTATAAAATTGGGGGTGGGGGGCATGCTGTGGAAAAAGAACATTTGGGAGCTGCGGATGCTGGAGAAGCCGGGAGAAAAGGCAAACACTGAGAATGCTTTGGTCGGCATTGGAGGCAGGCAGCTTACTTCCCTTCCTCAGCCTGTGGCCCCTTAGGGACTGTTGAACATGGGATGCCGCCATTGCCACTCACTGCGGCTGAAGTTCCTTCTGAGTTTGTCTCATGCCAGCTTCTTCACCAATATGATCATCCCGTCCCATGGGGAAAGTGAGATTCCCTGCTTTGGCAAATAGGAGATCTTTCACAACCTGGAAATCCACTTCGGAGAACCCCAAAGGTCCTGCAAAGAGGTCCCAGGGACGGAGGGATAAAGGCAGGCACCCAGGAGCCTGGAGGACATTTATCACAGGAAGGAAAGCAGACCCCAGTGCAGGCAGTGTATGTCATGGCATAAAGCCACCACAGGGTGGTACAAAAAGTGCAGTTGCACATTCTCACTCGGGAGCAGAGGGGAAGCACCGAGCAACTCTAATCCAAACAGCAGCCGGAGCTCCCTGCCCTTTGTGCCCAAGCAGAGGTGTCTGAACAGAGGCTGGCTGCATGGAGACACCAGATGTTTAAACACTTGACCCCTGAAATAATCACCACCTCCTTCTACCCCTGACCACGCCTGGCCCAGGTTCCCCACTCCTAACGTGGGCCAGGCAGTCTGCATTGCTCACATTCCGGGGAGCACCACTCTACTAGCCGGGAAGTTAATTTAAAGGTTGTGTTTGGTGACCAGAGTGCCATTAACGCAAAGCTCAACCGGTGATAACAGATTTGATTACAACACCAGCTTTCTCTCCACCATGGCAGAGTCTGCCCTTCTTATTGTTTGACCAAAGACCTGCTTATAAATCCCCAAAGATTCCAACAGCTAGTTTTATTTTCCCATGGACCCCACAAGATCCAAAACGCTTTAGGAGAACTGATTACAAGTCCTTATCGTTATCATCATCATCATCTGCAGCATTCATTTTATTGCCATAATTAATAGAAAAGTTGTGTGATGTGCTGACTTGGTCCTTGGTAGAGTCCCTCCGTTCATCATTCCCACTGCACTCCAGCATGCAGTCAAAAATTCCAAGTGATGTCTCAAGCCACTGTTGTTGTTTTTTTTTTTAAGAGAGAGTGAGAGTGAGAGACAGAGAGAAAGAAGAATCATTTTATTTAGATTTTCATTTGATTTTTTGCTCTTCCAACACATAGTTGTGTATGTGGTGCTGGGGTTTGAACCTGGGTCCTCACACATGCCAGGCAAGTACTCTACCACTGAGCCACAAGCCATCAGTTTTTAAAGCACATTTGAGCCTTTGCCCCTAAAATGACAGATGAAAATATCTTCAATGATCATGGGTTTCTTGCTTTGTGAAGCTGGGGATTAAATCCAGGGACTCACACATTGCTAAACGTGTGTTCTACTGCTGAGCTGCACCCACACCGGTATTGCTTTTTAGTGGAAGGCTGATTACTCAGGGTCCCACCTATGCAGTGCACTCCAGATGGGTCTGCCTTGGCCACTGGGCTTTGGTGTCACAGGAAGACCAAATGGGGCCACACTGATCCCCTTCATGTAGCAAATAGCTGTCGCTGTCCTCCCCCACCTGCTCCTACTTTCCCTCCCAACAAAGCTGGTAGAAAACCCAAAGCTAGAAAGCACGAAGATTCCTTTGGGCAACATCACAAATTTACCCAACTATGTGAAAGCAATTGATTCATGGGATAAAGAAGTTTTTGCCCCAAAGGGGAGTTGAGAGAGAGACAGAGAGACTCTCCTGTCAATCATATCCTAGAAGCTGGAAAATAAACTTGCTGGAGATTTTTAGCCACTTGGTGGAGAACGGCAGGAAAGTTGCTGGAAGGAGTTGATTCCGCAGTAACGGTGGAGGGGGAGGGGATTGCAGTAAGTTTTCCTCCCTGCCAGCATCATTTTCTCCTGCAGCTGCCTGTGAAATGCTTGTGTTGTTCTGCAGGTGTGGTCATGATTTGTTGGTGCACTTTCATGTACAAGAGGCTGCGTCCATTGAGGTCTGCGGCGCTACCTAACAGTTCCAGATGTTGTGAACGTGAAGTTCCTCCTGCTTGAGAAACTGTGCGACTGAAAGCCCTGAAAGGTGTGCTGAAGACAGTTCTAAAAAGTATGTTTTAAAATAATTTCAAGGGGCTGGAGCGGTGGCTCAGCGGTTATGGCACTTGCCTGGCATGCGCAAGTACACAGGTTCAAACCCCAGCACCCATGTACACAACTAAGTGTCGGAGCAACGAAAGCCATGTGAAAAATTCAATAAAAATTGATTCTCTCTCTCTCTCTCACTGTCCTTCTCTCTTTAAAAAAATAAATAAATAAAATAATTTCACCATCTCACCCGTCCACTTATAAGCCTTGTCCAGTGGCTTTTGGGACCCTCAGACTATTTCAAGGGGTTCATTTTGCTCTCAAGACATTGTAACCATTGACATCTCAAACCTCTGTCCCCTCTTTTTCCCTCCATGCATTCAACCTGCTTTCTATCATGTTGGTATGTATCTGTGCAGAGCATGAAGCAGGAAGTCCTGAAGGTCCAGCCTGGAGCAGGGAGGGGGATGAACGCACCAACTCTTGCTGGCCTGGGTTAACTCAAGATTCATGGGGAAAGAGGTAAAGTAGGGTCCAGAGCCAGACTCTGCTTCTCCCTCAGACCCCACAATGTTGAACTCTTAAAATAGGAATGCTGCTTGACTCTTACCAGGACTTTGGAGGGGTATCTGAGCTTGAACTTCCGTGGGTGAACACCCATGCCTTAGACCACCCTTTAGAAGGCCATTCTCACCCATCCTGGGGCAGACTAATGTTATTTGTGGGTCATTTAACTTCACTCTCAGGGAAGAGTTGGGAATGGTGCGAAGTTGTAAATCACTCTCCTCTGGAATGGATTTGAGCCAGAACCGATCGGCCTGAGCATTCCTGCCTTGCTTGACCATGGTAAAGAGATTATGGTATGTAAAACTCGGCTAAACATAGCTTGTTTCGATTTCCTAGTTTCCTGGTTGTCTGTCTCGCTATGAAAGGTTAAGACCTAGAAGGGGAACTGGCAGCCACGCTGTGGAATTGTTCTCGCTCCAGGGCAACTCTGTACTCAGAGGTCATCTGCATAGGGCCACTGTGCGAGGCTCACACCACGGGAACTGAGCCCCAATGGAGAGATATCACAAACTTGGTCTTTGGGTGGTTTTAATTGTCCTTTCTCACAAAGCAACAAAAGCAGAAAGCGCCAAACAGCCGAAGCCTGCTACGGTTTGATCTGAGCTTATAAGTCCCTATTCACATGTTTGCCATTTCACGCAGTGGAAATTGATCTTCCCTTTTCCCTGATGTTGTTAGCTGAGTCCCAAAACTGCAGTGACATCATCTTAACGGATCTGGTTTCCTTATTGAGGACTCTTCCTGAAATCCTTCAACATGGATGGAAATGGTCCCTCAAACTGCAGGTCCTTCAGACTTCCTCTTGTCCAAATAGCCAAATTACCAAAAAAAAGAAAAAAAGAAAGAAAGAAAAAGAAATTTCCTCAGATCTTCCTTCCTGACCATTAAATCATCTGTGTCCCCAGCCCACTGGGAGAGGACATTCTGGAGAAGAGAACAAGGGCAGGACACTCTGACAGCACCACTGTCTTCCAATCGTTAGGGACCCCTTCTGCTGTCTGAAATGTAGATTTGTAGCATGCAAATCAGAGTCTCTTCCCTGATGCAGAGCGGATGGTGAATGGGTGTCAGAAGCAGGTCTGCAAGTGAGAAGGCCAGGGTGCAATGACACAGGGCCCCAGACCCCACCCATGTGTGCACAGAGAGGAGGGGACCGTCAACATGGTCAGACAGATGTGAGCAAAGACATCTGCAAATTAACAAATCCCAGCCTCTAGGGCCATGTTATGCATTCGTCTTGCTGAATAAGGTAGAACCAGAAAGTCATTTTGATTAACGTTCGTCCAAGCTATTTATCATAGGAAATTACACAACTGCATTTGAGGCTGAGATTTTGACCCAGCTATTCCTGGTCACATCATTGCGATTTCACAGCGGGAAACAGACGGGACAAAAGGTAGAGTCGCTTTTGCTTGACTTCTACACCGTGATAGTCAATGTGAAAGGGACACTGTAAGAAGATATTCTAAAATTACAAGCTCAAGAAAACAAACCAGAGGGAAGAGAATCCCTCTTCTATTTTTCCCCCACGTAAGGGAGTGTGCAGTAAATCTCCTCCTCTCGCAGGCGAACAAGTATACCAGCAAATCCCAGCTAAGAGAGAGCTTTCCTCTGAGCCAGACAAGGAAGAAATACGTGAATCAAAAGGTTGACTAAGAGTAATAGAAACGTTATTAAAAATTACTTTCCATAAAAGGAAAAAAGTGGATTAAGATGATGATTCTCAAGGTGGCATTTAATAAGAACTTAAGAAATCTGTGCATAAACATCTTCATGTGTGTTTTTTCTTTCTTTCTTTCTTTCTTTCTTTCTTTCTTTCTTTTGCAACTTGTTTGTGCCGCCACAGGCATACCATCTCCCCAGTTATCTGAAGTAATGATATTTGAAGCTTTGTGAAGTTGCTGGAATGTGTACAGAGAATAGGAAACGTCTAAAAGTACTGTCAAAAACAGGAAGCTGGACACCCTGCCTCTCTTTTGGCCAACTTTGTTAGGAAAAAAGTGCTCAGTCTAGCACTTTTCCTGGAAATTCTTAGAAGTCATCTTTCCTCTCTTTGGAGGCTGCTCTTTACCAACATCCCCCTCCATCTGGTGGGCAGGTCTGAAACAGAAGGGGACAGTCCAGACACATATCAGCCTCTCCATTCTCCAGAGAGCTGTCCCAAAACACATAAAGGACAGACAACTTCTGCAGCTAATGCAACCCAAAATACCTGCAAGCCAGAAAAAAAATATATGTATTTTCTAAAGAATTTGGGCAATTGTGATCCATTACCTAAAGAGCTGTTTTCCGGGTCTCCAGAATGACTTTGCAGACACGAGGTCTCCAAACCCTGCTCTGTGGCTACAGTCTGAAAGTTCAGGCTGAATGCTACACTATTTCCTAAGACTTCCAAATAATTATTCTTCTATTTGAAAATATCTCTTCCCCACTTGTATGTAGATATTTGATGTCCTACAGATGAGAAGCCTAGTTTTACTGTACATTGATGTGGATTGGATATGCTACAAACTTCTGAAGAGCAAAATAACCTTTATCCATAGGAACCCTGAATATCTTTTTGGATACAGAAGCCTTGGAGCTTTGGAACCTTCTGGAAGCATACATAATTGGTTATTCTTCCCACGAATAAGTCTGTACAAACAGACTTAGAACTCATCCCGTATCTCTGTCAATGTGAAAAAGAGTCTCCTCTAGTGCCCAGCCCAGTCCTGGACCCTCAGTGAGCATTCAGTAAATCCCCAGTGACAGAAAATCAGTGTTTGCACATAGATGGTGACTTCCCAAGGACCATGACTAGGGTTTGATATGCTCTGTTTGGTGGGATCTGGGAACAGCTGCCTCTCTGAACCAGGGGATTTCTCATTCAGAGGAGGAAATCCTCTAAGTATTTACAACCATTTAACAACTGCCTACATACTGACAATTTTGCCTCCCAAATGTCTCTGCAAGCCACCCACACTCTTGACCCTTTTATGGCATTGATCTTCTACCCTGGCTTAGGGACGCTTCCTCTGTCACATGCAGAACCATCTCTTAACTCTGCAGAACAGTTTAAAAACCTGGGGTGGTTTCCCACTGCATTCAGAATCAAGATAAAAAACCTTTACTGGCACCTTCTGGGCGCTTGAGGAGAAAGTCCTTTCCTCATCCCAGCCACCTTCTCCGGGCCCTAACTGCTCTTCTGCATCTGCTCAGGGCTTTTGCACTTCCTGATCCCTCTATTGAAGTATTCTCCCTCCCCACAAACCCAACCTTCACCCACTGAACTCCTTCTGGCCCTTCTGCTCCCAGCTCCAATGCCCTGTCCTCGGGGTGGTCTTCATTGACACTCCCTGGCCCCTCCCACACACATCTCTCCAGAGGCTCCTAGGAGCCCCTACAAAGCTTGCTGAATCGGTGAGATTACTGGACTGTTAACTATTTTCTTCGGTAGACTGTAAGCTCCAAGAGGGAGGAACCCCACGCCAGTTTCACTGTCCATCTTTTTGTTTCCAGTGCCTAACACAGTGCCTGAAGAAGTTGCTATACAGCAAATAAATGCTCAGTAAAGTGGGTGAATGAAAGAAAGACTGATAGACTGATAGGAAGAGAGATGATTAGAAAGAGGGTGGCAGGGAGGAGGGGAAGGAAGGAGGTCAGGAGTGAGGCAGAGAGGGAAGGAAGGAGGAAGGGAGAAATGGAAGAAGTGGAGAGAGAAGGAAAGAGGGAAGGAGGGAGGGAAAAGGAGGAAGGAAGGTAGAGAGGGAAGGAAAGAGGAAACAGTAGCAGAAGGAAAAGAGAGAGGGCGGTGTTATGGTTTGAATGTGAGGTGTCCCCCCAAAGCTCACACTTGACGATTCAGGAAGGCTGAGGTGAAAAGATTGGGTTAGGAAAGCCTCAACCAATAGGTGAGTTAATCCTATTGTAGGATTCCAGGGTGTGGCTGGAGGAGGTGGGTCACTGAGGGTGTGTGGAGATTCTCCCTCTCCGCTCTGCTTCCCGATGTGACCCCTTGAGCTCTCTGTTCCCTCTGCCACCATGATGTTCAGCCTCATCTCATGCCTGGAGGAATGGAGCCACCTTCCATGGACTAAGACCTCGGGAACCATGAGCCCTCAAATAAACCCTTCCTCCCTAAAGTTGTTGTCATCAGGTTGTTTAGACATAGCAACAAAAGGGTGACTAAAATAGGAGGGAAAGGTTTTCTCCCATTCTGTAGGTTCTCTTTTGACACTCTTGACTAATTTTTTAGCTGTGCAAAAGCTTTTTAGTTTAACTGTGTCTCATTCATTTATTCTTGACTTTACTGCTTGCAGCATGGGAGTTTTGTTAAGGAAGGCACTGCTGATCTCTATGTCCTATAGTGTTGATCCTACTTCTTTTTCGAGTAAATTTAATGTTGCTGGCTTAATATCCAGATCTTTGAACCATTTTGATTTAATTTTTGTGCAGGGCGAAAGGTAAGGATCCAGCTTCAGTTGTCTACACATGGCTGTCCAATTTGTCCAACACTATTTGTTGAACAGGCTATCTTTCTTCCACACTATGCTTTTGTACCCTTTAGCAAATATCAAATAGTTAAAGATATGGGGGTTCATCTCAGAATCTTCTATTCTATTCCATTGATCTTCAGTTCTGTTTTGATACCAATACCATGCTCTTTTTGTTACTATGGTCCTGTAGTATAATTTCAGGTCAGGGATTAAGATACCCCCTACTTCTTCCTTCCTGCAGAGTAATGTTTTGGCTAATCTGGGTCTTCTGTTATTCAATACGAACTTGAGGATTGTTTTTTCTATATCCATGAAGAATGACATTGGTATCTTGATGGCGATTGCATTAAATCTTTATAGGGCTTTGGGTAGAATGGCCATTTTTATTATATTGATTCTGCCTAATCATGAGCATGGAATATTTTTCCATCTACTCAGGTCTTCTGCAATTTATTTTTTTAGTGTTTGCTAGTTTTCATTGTAGAGGTCCTTAATATCCTTTGTAAGGTTGATGCCCAATTATTTTATTTTTTTGGAGAAGATGGTGAATGGGAGAGATTTCCTGATTTCTTCTTCCGCGGACTTGTTGCTGGAGTAAAGGAAAGCTAGTGATTTATTGGTGTTGATCTTATAGACACCCACTTTGCTGAAATTGCCTATAAGCTCTAGAAGTTTTCTTATTGGGTCTTCTAGATATAGAATCATGTCATCAGCAAATAGAGACAATTTAACTTCCTCTTTTCCTGTATGAATTCCTTTGATTTCCTTGTCTTGCCTGATAGCTCTGGCAAGGGTTTCAAGGACCATATTGAACAAGAGTGGGGAAAGTGGACAACCTTGTCTTGTTCCTGAATTCAGTGGAAATGCTTTCAATCTTTCTGCATTGAGCATAATGTTGGCTATGGGTCTGTCATAAATGGATCTGACATAGTGAAAGTATCTTCCCTTGATCCCTATCTTCTCCAGAGTTTTTAGCATAAAGTGGTGTTGAATTTTATCAAAGGCCTTTTCTGTGTCAATTGAGATGATTATTCAGAATATACAAAGAACTAAAAAAACTAAACAACAAAATCACAAATAATCCAATCAATAAATGAGCTACGGATCTAAAAAGAAACTTCTCACCAGAGGAAGTCCAGAAAACCCATAAATATATGAGAAAATGCTCTACATCATTAGCAATAAGAGAAATGAAAATCGAAACTTCAATGAGATTCCACCTCACTCCTGTTAGAGTGGCAAAAATGAAGAATACGAACAACTACAGATGCTGGAGGGGCTGAGGGAAAAGAGGAACACTGTCACATTGCTTTTGGGACTGCAAACTGATTCAGCCACT
>PVKS010023060.1:0-32876 GCA_004027875.1 Aplodontia rufa
TTGGGAGACTTCACTAAGCATAATTCTGTCCATCTCCATCCATTTGATTTCAAAAGACATCATATCATGCTCCCTTATGGCCGAGTAGTATTCCATAGTATATATGTACCAAAGCTTTTGTATCCACTCGTCAAGTGAGGGGCATCTGGGTTGGTTCCATAGTCTGGCTATAGTAAATTGAGCTGCTATAAACATTGATTTTTAAAAAACTCTTGTTTAACGTGCTTGCTGCCCACCCTTCTCTCCCCCAGTCCTCCTGTAGCACAGCATTAGCTTTCACTGAAGAGTCTTTGTTCCAGCATTCCTGTTTATACCACACAAAGAAAGCACCTGCTAATCCTTCAAATCAGACTTAAGGATTGCTCATTCAGAGAGATCCACCCAAGATAAGGCAGCTATTTGAGCTCTGGAACCATCTATTTTTTTTAAGTAAATTAGCACATTTTATTTTTGAGAGCAGATTTAGATTTATGGACAATCCAAATAGATAATTCCCATATACCCTTCTTAAATCTCAAATAATTATAATTTCTCCTAATTTTTTTTCTTTTTCTTTCCTTCTTTCTTTTTCTTCCTTTCTTCTTGGTACTGAGATTAAACCCAGAAATGCTTAATTTCTGAGCCATATCCCAGTCTTTTTCTTAAAAAAAAAAAAATTATTTTGAGACAGGGTCTAAATTGCTGGGGCTGGCCTCTAACTTGCAATCTTCCTGCCTCAGCTTCCTGAGTTGCTGGGACTACAGGTGTGTGCCATTATAGAGCAATTTCTCCTAATATTAATACCTGTATCATTCCAGTACATTCATAACAACTAATAAACCAATACTGCATATCATTATTCCTAACTAAAGTTCATAGGTTACTTTAGGGTTCACTATTTTTTTTACAACCTACAGATTTTAACTTGCATAATGACATGAGACCATCACCATAGTGTCATACAAAATAGTTTCACTGGTGGATCACTACCTTCCTACCACATATTCTACTTATTCATCCCTCCTTTTCTCTCCCTGAATCCCCAGCAACCATTCATCATTATACTCTCTCCCAAGATTTGGCTTTTTAACAATGTCATACAGTTTGACTCTTAGAATGTAACACTTTTTCAGATTGACTTTTAACATAATAATATGCATTTAAGTTTCCACCATGTCTTTTGGAGGCTTGACACCTGATTTACATTTATTGCTGAATAACGCTCCACTGCATTGTGGTCTAAATTCTGCCCTGCCCCACACCCATTTTAAGTGTTAATGACCATTAAATGACCAATTTAAGATGATGTCATTAAAGTGGATCCTAATTTTATATGATTGTGTTCTTACAAAAAGGGTTATATTTGAATGTAGAGACAGAGGAACCAGGAGAATGCCATGTGAATATTGGAATTATACCATATTCCAATGAATGCCAAACGTTGCCTGCAAATTACCAAAGACTAGGACAGAAACATGAAACAGATTCTCCCTTGTGGCCCTCAGAAGGAACCAATCCTGTTAATCCTTGATTCAGACTTCTAGCCTGCAGAACTTTGTGGAAATTAACTTCTGTTTTTTAAGCTACCCAATTTGTGGTGCTTTGTTACGTCACCCCTAGAAAAATAATTCACACTGCACAGACATACTCCAATCTGTTCATTTAGATATTAAATATAATTTGATTGCTTCAAAGTTTTGGCAATTACAAATAAAGCTTCTATAAACATTCATGTACAGGTTTTTGCATGGACATGTTTTCAATTCTTTTAGCTGAATACCAAGGAATGCATTTCTAGATATTATGTTTGGTTTTGTAAGACACTGCCAAACTGTTTTCCAACAGAGTTCTGCCATTTTTCATTCTCAACAATAATGGATCAGAGTTCCTTTTGCTCCACATCTTCAAGAGCACTTGTTGTCGATATTTTGGATTTTAGGAAATTTAAGTGACATGATAGTAAAATTCAATTCTCTTGTTAACTTTCCACTCCCTGTGACATATGATGTTGAGCATCTTTTCCAATGCTTATTTGTTATCTATATATCTTTGCTGAGTTGCCCGTTCATAATATTGGGTGATTTTTTTGGGGGGGGTTGTTTTCTTATTGTTAAACTTCTAGTGATTTGTATAGTTTGGATATCAGATTTGTGTATCAGATATGTGTTTTGCAAGTGCTTTATCTCCATATGTGGCTTGTTTTTTCGTTTCATAACCATGTCACTTACAAAACAGACATTTTATGAATTCAGTGAAGTTCAGCTTATCATTTTCTTCTTTCATAGATCATGCTTTCAGTGTTGTTTATGAACACTTAGCACCAAACTCAAGATCACCTGGGACATCTGGACATTCTAGGATGCCTGTGGATTTGTGCTTTACATTTAGGTCCATGATTCATTTTGAATAATTTTTATGGAAGGTGTAAGGTCTGTGTCAAGACTCATTTGGGAGGGCTGGAGCAGTGGCTCAGCGGTTGCAGCACTTGCCCAGCATGCGTGAGTACGCAAGTTCAAACCTCAGCACCACATACACAATGAAGTCTCGGAGCAACGAAGGCCACATGAAGAACTAAGTAAAGTTGTTTCCCTCCCTCTCTCTCTCTCTCTCTCACTTTCTCTCTCTCTCTTAAAAAAAAAAGACTCATTTGGGAGAATGCTGATATTCAGTTGATTCAGCTGCATTTGTTGAAAAGACCACCCTTTCTCTATTGAAATGACTTTTATTCTTTGTTAAACATAAGTTGATTATACTTGTTTGAGCTATTTCTGGGCTTTCTATTCTGTTGCCTTGATCTATTTGTCTGTTCTTTCACCAATAGTACAATGTCTTGATTACTATAAGAACTCATTTTAGGACTTTAAATTATTGTATATTTTAATATTTTTCTTGAACATTTATGTATTGACTTTATTACTCTAGAATACAACCCTATGAAAGCATGTAATATATTTATTTTGTCCATTTCTGTGACCTTAATATCTGAAACAATCTAGCAATGCCTTGGAATGCAGAAGTTCTTAATTGATATTGGGGGAGTGAGAGAATAATTGTTTGCTGTGTGAACCTGGTAAAGCAGTTACTATTTCTGTATTATTCTGTGTGTATGTGTGTTTGTGTGTGTGTGTGTGTGTGTGTGCATGTACTTGTACACACAAATATATATGAGAAATTCTGAAATTTGGCTTTTGATATTTTGGATATTTTTACATCTGGATCCACAAAAAACATTTGGCCAAATTCCGCTAATTTCACTACTTAAACTCTGCTTATACAAACATAATTCCATTATTATTAAACTCACTTTTTAAAATTTATACTCTCAGCTTATCCTCTCGAGCCCACCATTTTGCATCTTTCTGCTTGAAAAACTACTTTAGAAACTATATATTCAGTTACAGTAAAGTCTTTATTAGTTGATGGCCAGAGATTTTGCATTAAGTAACATCCAAAATGATAACTTTTTGTCTCCTAAGCTGATTGAAACTATCAGACAAGAGATTATGATTAGAATTCAGAAATTAAAATTGGAGGAGACCTTAGAGCAAGCTCCCACATCAGGCACCAATAGGAGCAGACTGTAATGTAAACCTGTCAAGTAGATTGACACAGGAAGTGGCACGGTATATTAGACATCTCATGTAAGCAGCTACCATGCAGCCTCAGGTATATGAGATATCAAAAGCTACTACAGTTTGGATCTTGAATGACCTCAAATGCCCATGTATTGAAAACTTGTTTCCCAGCTTGTAGCATTATCAGGAGGTATTAAAAACTTTGGGAGATAAGGGGAACAGGAAGGAAGTTAGGTCTTTGGTAGCTTGCCCTTGAAAAGAATATTGAGACCCCAGCTCCATCCTTATCCTCTTCTTTCTTTCTGACCTCCATGAAATGAGTTGGCCTCTTCCACCTTGCACTGCTGCCATGAAATATTGTGCCACCACAGGATCAAAGCAATGAGGTCAGTAACCATGACTGAAACCTCTGAAATTTTGAGCCAAAATAAACCTTTCCTCCTTATATATATTTTATCTTAGGTACCATGTCAAGTGACAGCTAAGACAAGCATAATCTTCCAAGGGCCTTTCCAGTTTTTTAAGAAAAATGTGAACTCGAAATTTTAATACAAAATCTCTAACTATGTAAATATTGGTAATTAGTGGGGTATCATTTTTTAATACTATGGATTTAAAAAAACATTAAATTATGAGTGAAAAGGCAAATGCACTGGGGAAAGATACAGACAAGCTAGAAATGCAATAAAGAACATATCTTCAATATGTAAAGAACCTCTACTAATAAATAAGGAAAAAGTTAAAAAGTAGTACAGAAACTTCAAAGGCACTTCACCAACTTAGAAATAATTGAAAATTCCAGAAATAAATAATTGATTAGTTTTAAATTGTGCATCATTTTACTTGGTACCACTTGGAACATGAATCAACATCATCCAGCATATCTATGCTGTTTACACTACCTGTTCATTACTTATTTGTAGCCGTCTTGGTTATTACAGTACTGTGGTACTTGTATTTGTATAACCCTTATTTTACTTACTTAATAATGGCCCCAAAGAACAAGAGTTTGATGCTGGCAATTCAGATTTGTCTGAGAAAAGCCATAAAGTGCTTCCTTTAAGCAAAATGGTATACGTTCTTAATAAGGAAAGAAAAAAATCATATTTGCAGTTACTAACAGAAAGAATGAATCATTAATCTGTGAAATTGTGAAAAAGGAAAAGGCAATTCATGCTAATTTTTGTTACATTTGCAAACCACAAAATTTTAAACCCAACTTTATCACAGGAAAAACAGCATATATATAGAAGTTCAATGCTATCTATCCCTCAGGCTTCCCCTGGGGTTTATGGAACATAACCTCTTCAGACAAGGGGACCACTCTATTATGTACTGAGATTAGTGCAAGAATTATAGAAAACTGCTGACAACATCTCCTGGAGCTGCATATTCACCGACTGACCCAGCAATTTTGTTACACATGTATGTGTATATGATCACCAAAAATACAGACAAAAATATTTACTAAAGAATTATTCAGAACTCTCAAATGGAATCAACCCAAATGTGTATCAACTATGAATGGATAAAAATTATGGTATATTTATATGGTGGAATAGTATACAATAAAAAAGCAAGTGTTGCACAAAAGAAAATGGATGAATTTCATAGACATCTAGTCAAACAAAAGAATCCAGACACAAGAAATATATAATCTATTTGTTGATTTATATAAAATTCAAAAATAGGGACTGGAGAGGTGGTTCAGCAATAGAGCACTTGCCTGGCATGCACAAAGTCCTGAGTTTGAACCCCAGCACCACGTACACAACTAAGTGTCAGAAAAAAAAAAGATGAAAAATAAATAAATAAAAACGGATTCTCTCTTGAAAAAATTCAAAAACTGGGGCTGGAGCGGTGGCTTAGTGGCTAAGGTGCTTGCCTGGCATGTGCAAGTATAGGAGTTCAAATCCTAGCACCACGTACACAGTGGAGTCTCGGAGCAACGAAATCCATGTGAAAAACTAAATTAAAATTGATTCTCTCTGTCTTTCTCTCTCACGGTCCCCTCTTTCTAAATAATATCAATAATAATAATTCAAAAATGAAAGTTAGATTAGTGGTTGTACTTAGGAGTTAATAAAGAAGGGTAATAAAAGCAGACTCTGTTGAGGGACAATACTATTCACGATATGACTGCTAATTTCCTTAAATACATGTTACAAATAAATTTTTAAAGTGTATGTTACAATTTAACCTCATCATTTTACTGATGAAGAAACTAGGACCCAGTGAACCTTAAAATATGGTTCAGAACAAACAGGTTGGGAATAGATTGCGTTTACCATTGCCTGACTGATTCCCTAGTGTTTTGTTTCCCAAGGACAATTGTAAATTGTTTATTTCTTTACTAATGCTATCTACAGTCATAAGCAAAGAGATGGAAGATCAGTGGACTGGTCATTGTTTAACACAAGAAAAGGAATATACTGTCCCACACACCTTTCCAGTGCTTATAGAGAATATTCGTCCTATCAGTGCTGCCACCTTCACAGGCAGTGGGAAGCAGATTCACGTGGGGGTACCGAGTGCAGTTTGATTACGTCTCCCCAGGGAAAGGGCATGAACCTGATGCAGAGATGCTGTAGGTGATGAAGTTGGCTCTCTCATGTGTTCTGTGGTACAGCTCCAGTAAAACATTCAGTATGCTCATTCTCAGCCAAAGAAGTGCAGAGTAAGTGAGGGCTTTCCACATGCAAGCTACGTCTTCTTGAGCTGGGCACCATTCATTCCACAAGGGCCACCCAGCTATGGCAGGGACCAAGTGGGCAGCCCAAAATCCAGAGAAGAAGTAGCTGCCATGTTTTACCTGTACTGTGCAGTTCTGTGTAACTGGGACCCATGCTGGAAGTGTGGAAGTGGAAAAGGGTCCAGTGAGGAGCCGAAGCAGTCTGGGCAGGAAGTGGAAGCAGATCATTCTATTTGCTGTTGTTGTTTTTAAATGTCTTCAGAAGCACATGAACAAGAGAATATAACACAATGTGATGCTGTCTTTCATTAAATCTTAGTGATGGTATGACTGTGGACAGTTAGGAAATTTCAACAATATACTCATTAAACAGAATTCTGAAAAGTATCCAGAAACTACATATTTTAATAAAGTTGTTGCTCCTCCAGCTTTTCAAATTTCATTCATTATAAATTGATTTATTGGTTCACTGATCACATCTCTTTCCTCGTACTGACCTTTTTATGTTTTTACAGATATGTTCCTTTTATACTAATATTTAGCTAAACAGAGGTTTTTTAAGAAAGAGCAGATATTTGCTGTTGCCTAATATTTTGCTCAGTTTCTGTCTCCAAATACATCTATTCATTCTTTTCATTTGCCCCTAATTCACACCTAATTCTAACTCAAACTGCAACCACTGGAAGCTAAGAGGCCTACTTCTAGGCTTGTGCTCACTGATGCAGCGCAATCAGGGTAAACAAATGAGAAGTTTGTGAGTTATTTATTGTGTGGCTGTCTCCAAATTGAACCAGCAGCATGGACCTGTGTACCAATCCTTTTTTGGTCTGGATCCTAACTGTGAGTCAAATTTTTCTACTACAGTTATCTACTGTTTCAAACCAGTTTCTTACAAAGGTATTTTACCTGCTCAGACATAGGAAGTCATAGCAAAAAGATGAAGATCTTTGGCATTTGTAGTGATACATTTGATGTGACATCCCATTTCCATTTGTGGGCATAAAAAAATAAAATAAAAAGGGGGTTAGGGAGAAAAAGAGGAGGGAAGTGAAGGAGTCAGGGAGGGAAGGAGGTTGGGTGGAAGGGAAGAAAGGGGAAGTTATTTTTTAGCAGCTTTTTAAAAGTCCATAAGATAGTGATGTTTCCTTCTGAAATTAACACAACAGTTTTAAAATATGGTAACCAGAAGTATCCTGCGGTCCCTGAGCAAAAGGTGTAATATTTTGTGTACTGCTTCCTAGAAGATCAAATACAAAAAACAGCAATGATGATTTAATACAAGTAAAGGAAAAATTTAGGAGAAGTTCCATGAGATTTAGGTTTGATTACCAATTTTACAGAAAGAAACCAGTGTCAGCCCCTATGAGAACACAGGGCACATAAGAAGAAATCATACTGACTTGGTGGATTTATTTTAAGTGTATTATAAGATATGCCTTCATGAAGAAAAAAAAAGAAAGGGTTAAAGGGAAGAAAGGAGGAAAGGAAGGAGGGAGGGAAAGAGGGAGTGAAGGAAGGAAAAATTTCAGTTCAATGTCTTGGATTAATTTAAATTATGTCATAGAGAAATTATTGATTACTGATTGATGTTGTTCTGAGTTATTAAGAGAATGACCCTGCCTCCCTGCAATAACTCAGATTTACAACTAATCCAGTAAGACCTCTTCATAACTCTCTACTTGTAAAACACCCAGTCCCAGACTATACCTGTCCATCTCCTCAGAAATGAGTCTGGGCATCACAAGACGTAGAGAAAGACTTCACAGGACAGAATCACAAGGGGGAAAAACAGAGTTCCTACTGTTTACACAGCACTTTTATCTTCTCGTTTCACTGTTTCCAAAGTTATAGTGCCAGCTTGACAAAACTGTGGAGAGAGAAGAGAGCCTGGCTGCCAGCACACACCAAGAAATGTGGCCACCATCCTGTCTGTTGGCTCACAGATCCCTGTGGAGTCTGGAGGATGGTAGTATAATTCACTGTGGCTTGGATGCTCTTCCACTTTTCCTGGAGCTTAGCCATGCCCTATCCAAAGGCAGGGGTCAGTCATTAAAGACAAAATGCTTTTTCCAAATTTACCATTTCTGATTTCCAGATGCCACTCTTTTAAAATACAATCCAACTGAAAATACTCTTTAAATCTAAAATGCATCTACTTGAACTATTGTAAAATCTGTTCTCATCACTTTGGAGACAATACAAGACAGATAAGTTCTTCAAAGCAACAGAGAGAAAATTTCCTTTTTTGTCTTCATCTTAATCAACAGCAGAGTGCTAAACCAAATGTAGGTCTCTTCACAGTTCAGGTCCCTTTGCAACTAAATGGGTTTCAATCCTGTGAAGCCTGTCCTTATTACAAGTAAAAATGCTGAATATACCACAGCTTTCTTCCTATAATTATAAAAAATCCATAGTTACTCAACCAAAATAAAGACTGCATTGAACCACTGTACCTGTGTCAAGAATCAGAGTTGAAACAAATGAACCCCACACTTCATTCTTTTTATATATAAATTCCAAAATTTTAGTAAATTTTCTGCATTAATAATGATTATACCATTCTTTTTATTATAAATACAAACATATGTTAATCATTCATCTCACATGACTCAGGCTCTGATTTTTATATTACAGGCAATGCATATAAACAGTTATGCCGTCAGTCCCACAAAAAGTCCTATGTGAGCTCTAAGGCAGATCTAGTTTTCTCAAAGGTGTTCATTCTTTCAAAATAAAGAAAACTAAGACTGCAACCTAACAATTTAATAATAGCATGAGATTTTCTCTGTTTACTTTCACCCTTTCAATTACTTATAGATGAACTGGCTGTAATGTTGGCATCTCCTGTCACATTGTACTGAACTAGTTATTAGCCTTAAGACTCTGCAGTTTCTGAAATGTGGAACTTGGAGTCTTGGTCCTAGAAACTTCACATTTGTGGAAAACAAATGAAACCAATAAACACAGGCTAGGTAGTTTATCTTATTACCATTTTACACAGTTCTTTTATGTCAAAATGTCATTAAGTCACTTATTAATATTGAAATGCTTATCCCATGAAATTTTTTATGAAGATAACATTTCATCTCCTACATGTTAAAGCTACATTTCCTTTAAAATTTAAATATTTTTTCATGAAATGTTTGTTTGTTTGATTGATTGGTAGTAGGGATTAAAACAAAGGGCACTTAACTACTGAATCATATCCCCAGTCCATTTTATTTTTAACTGTGAAACAGGGTCTCCCTAAGTTTCTTAGGGCCTTGCTAAATTGCTGAGACTAGCTTTCACTATAATCCTCTTGCCTCAGCCTCCTGAGCTGCTGGGATTATAGGCATATGCTATGGTGCCTGGCTATAACCTGTTTTTGCTCTGTATTAGATTAAATTGGCTATAAGTCACTATATCCAGATATACTTTCATTCCTTCAAAACAAAGCACCATTTCCAACTTTTGCAATATAGAACATTTCCTTTAAATTGTTGCATTTTTAAATTTTACTGAGGAGTTGAGTTTTTGTACAATTGTAAAGGCATATGAAGTAACAATATAATATACCCCTATCCTAATCCAGAATCACCTCCACTTAACCCACACCTCAATCTCTTGACTCTTCTATATTTCCCCATAACAGTTATATATTTATACATAAGTATGTATGTGCATATATATATATACATATGAATGATTGTGCATTTTCCAGTATTAAATGATTGCATAAGTATTATTTGGCTTCATGGGGGAGAAAAGAATAAGTTATATTATTGATTCCTCCCCTCCAGCAGATCCGTCCCTATCATCCCTCCCTCTCCCATCCCTCATTCTTCTTCCTTCCCCCCACCCCACATATCTATGGTTCCCCTAGATTATGTATTACTTCAAATTTGGTGAATCTAATACATGAGCCTGACCTTTCACCGACACCTGGATTTTGTTCTGGCCTCCACAAATGAGAGAAAACTTTTGGCTCCTGAGTCTCTGGGTTTGGCTAATTTTGTTCAGCATAATTTCTTCCATTGCCATCCATTTACCTTCAAATGCCATAATATTCTTATTTCTAATAGCTAAGTAGAACTCCATTGTACGATATTGCATCTAAACTTCTTGAAGGTTTCTACACTTCTATATTATAGGAAAGGCAGAATATAAACAAATATAATAGTAATACTAGGGCAGGTAGGCTTACAAGTGGTGATATTTCAAGTAAGGCACATCCTTGGAAAATATCTGTATATTTAAATTTGAAACAAAGGAAAACCACCTGTATAGTACTACTTAAATTTTAAGAAAATATACCCAAAAAGTCTAGTTCTCATGTTATTTTTTGTTTCTTTCTTTGGTTTTATTTTTGTTTATTGGAACTAGGGCATGAACCCAAGTGTACTTAACCATTCAGCTGCATCCCCAGTCTTTTTTATTGTTTTATTTTTCAGAGATCTCTCTAAACTGTTTAGGGTCTTACTCTGTTGCTGATGCTAGCTTTCAACTTAGGATCCTTACGCCTCAGCTTCCTGAGCTGATGAGATTACAGGCATGCACCACTGCACCTGACTTAGTTCTCATTTTAAAATACTTAGCTTAGCATGAGAAATATTCCTTAATACTTTTAAGATTCTTCTCTAATGAAAATCAAAGATAAAAATATTGACTAATATTTTTAAAAGGTATTTCTCACATAAGTTGCTTTGTAAGTTTGACAAAATGCCCAAATAGCCTCCAACTGTTTTCTTCTGTACTAACAAAGTTTTTTAAATGTAAAAAATAATAGGAGAGATTATCAAAATATTTTAATAGAATAACTCTAAGGCATGGGTGTCAACTCTGCATGATATCAAGGCACATTTTGAAACAGCAATAATCAAATGGTGCGCCACTAGAACAGAAATAAATGTGATGATAAATAGAATACATGGAATGTGCCTGAACAAACCTTTATAACAAAAATCCTCTTATTTGACACAAGCAACATCTGGAAGTAACAGAAGGACAATTAATAAAACATTAATTAGCAATTCATGGAAAAATTAATTTAGATACATAGCTCCAGTGAAAATGCATCACAGAAATTTTCATTAAATGTATAACACTAGAAGCACGAATCCATCTGTAATAAATACCCAATTTACTCAAATCAAATCCCTCCAAAATAAGTGGACAAAGATAAATAATTTACATTAAAAGAATTTAAATCTACTTAGAAACTCATATAAACTTCAATCTTGATACAGAAGAATTACAATTAAATTAATATTGGTAGCATTTTATTCTCTTTATTTTGAAAAAGTTAATGATAATATCAAAACACAGCAATAATGAATTTTAGGTCAAACTAGTTTACTCATATTCTGCTGAAGCTGTCTTTATGTAACTTATAAAAGGCAAAATAAGTCCTTCTGAAGAACTGTAAATTTAGTCCTATTATTTCTCTGAATACTCACATTTTGGGGAATTCATGCAAGGAAATAATTGAGCTTCAGAGACATTTATATGTATAAAAATTCACATAATATAATAAATACTCAGAAGTAAGTATAAAGTTTAATGGTGGATTAATACTTAAATTAATAATTGTGTACCCATTGCAGCCTTAATAATATTCCTTAAGACTAAGAAAATTGGTAACATCCTTATGACATTCAGCTTGAAAAATAACATAAGAGCATATCTAGAAAGTGTTGTCAAACATTTTTGGTAAATATTAAAATTGCTAATAAACATTGGAGTCTAATTGTCATTATAATCTTGGTTAAAAAGCAGCAGAGCTATTCTCATGCTTATGCTTAGAAATTGAGAAATTTAACTGCTTAGGATTTGGGGGACCAGATTTAACAAGTAGGGGTTACATCTCTATGGTCGACCACATGTATGGAAAGACCAGGGCACTGGGATCAATCCCAGGAATGATTTCAAGCTTATATACATATGTAAGCACTTCTAAATATAAGCTTACTAATTAGGATAAAACAAATTGCACTAATTTATAAAAGAACCCCAAATATATAATGGTTCAAATACAAAAAGAATTTATTTTCAGTCAGCTATCTCCTCAAGTGGGATTAAATTTAAAAGTATAAATAAATATAAGTGCAACTACATGTATAGATTATAAAAACATGTAAATATAATTATATAAAAATAATAACGCTTGTATCCCCAAATTTGTAGAAGAACTTCAGGTAATTAATTTTTATGTCTATTTATTTGTATTTTCTACAATGACAAAACATTTCCTATAAAATAAGATAAAATTGGTAAATTAAAAAATTTCAAACCATTGGGAAAGCTTATTATAACATGTTAAGATCAAGCACAGTATACAGTTATAAATTTACTATGATTACAAATATGAGTTTAGACATACACATGTATGTATACAAACACATCCACAAAAGTGTAAAGCAGGTGATAGTGACATATAGTTATGCCTTTTTTGTTAATATCAACAATTTTCCATATTTTAAAATATTAACATTATTTTAACAATTTTTAAAAAGAGGTCCTTAATGGCACTTTTCAATCTAAGTGCCATGAGACCTGAAAAGCCGAATAATTATTCTAAGGGAAAAAACTGATGTTTATTTGCTTTTTAAAAATTATTTAAGGAAAATATTTGCATTGTCTCTTATAAAAGTTGAGAAAAACTGACTCTGTTGACATTGAATAGAGGAGTGAACGATTCCCCCACATGCAAGACTTGCCTAAATCCTAATTCCTGGAACCTGTGAACGTTGCCTAGGGTGGAGGTGGGAGGTTGCTGAGCTAATAAGTTGAGGTCTTCAGACAAGATCACCTCAGTGGATCCTAAATGCAATGAATCATCCTTCTAAGAGACAAAAGAGAAGATGTGGAAAAGAGGCCATATGAAGACAGAGGCAGAAATCAGTGATGAAGTCACAAGCACAGGACACCAAGGAAGGCCTGGAACCACAAGAGCTGGAAGCGGCAAGGAAAAGCTCTACAATTTCTAGAAGGAGCACTGGTCTGCTGGCACATTGATTTCAGATTCCGGGCTTCCAGTACTGTGAAGAATACATTTCTACTACTTTCAGTGGCCAAGTTTGTAGTAAGTTGTTTGGGTAGCCATGGAATACTAATTCAGAGTGAGTATACAAAATGAAGTAGTTACCCCCCATAATAAATTCCTAATACTATAGAATATTTTCTGGGCACTGAAGAAAATGTTTGGAAGTCCCTGGCTGGGAAAAAGAGGCACAGAAAATGGTTTCTAGGGAGAAAGTAACCTGGCACCAATGGGCAAGCAGGACTAAGGAGAGTATGACCAAGAAGTTGTAAAACTAAATGACTTAATTTTTCCCCTTAGGTTATCTGTTCTGTGCCACATGTTCTCAGTTCAATAGCCAGCCTTGGTCTCCCACTCCTCACAGAGATTAGTTCTAAAGAATGATGTTTCAGGGATGAATGAACACAGTCCATTCCATTCCAGGGAGAGACCAGATGAAAGAAAAAGGCAGTGCAGAGAAGGCAAAGGAGAGAATGAGACCAGAATTCAGCAGCACCACAGAAACAGTAAGGGGGGATGATAAGGAGAAGCAAAAATCTGAAGGGATCTGGAGTGGGAAGGAGACAGGGTGACAGTGGGTACATTTGAAGAGCAGAGAGGAGTGACTCCAGAGATCTCTAGGACTGGCCACACACGAGCAATAGAGGTTTGGATTAGATTATAGGAGAGGTAAATTTTAGCTAGAGTAAAATTCCAAGCTCCTTTTGATATCAGCCACGTTGGGTCCCATCCCTGACCTTTTTCTTTTTCTTCATCTTTCATATCTAATGATATGGATGTTCTTTACTGTATTGAAAATAGGAATTGCTAAATTATATTAGAGTCCACATTAAGGACTTGCTACTTCATCCACCACAGACTTGATACTGTGAACAAAGTATCAAAATAGAGATCAGTGAAGAAAAGTAATCAATCAAAAGCAAAGTTTTTAAAACATCAATGAAAGTGAACAAAGGAAAGATGCAAGCAGGAAAGTAAGAAAAGATTCTGGAAAATGGATATAGGGGTAAAAAGATACACATACAGGGGAATAAAATAGGGATGATGTGATAAGAATCAAATAATGAGGTAAGAAAGAATCAGAAGTAATAGGAATGAGTTTAGTAGGACAAAGAACTAGAAGTAGAGAAAGAAAAAAGAAAAGTTTGAATATAGAATCACCATACCAAAATAAGATGGCAGTTTATACTAAACATGAATATTTTTGGGTATATATAAAGCCAGTTCAAATTTTCAGTTTTTAATGAGAGGTAGAGTTGTTTTAAATTTTAATTCGAGTAATGCTTTCCAAACACCATAAAATTTTATAGTCAGATTTTATAATACTTCAGAAATTAGGGTAGCTTAGAAATGCATTATTTCTCTTATGGCATTTGACTTTTGTAACAAAACCAATTGTTTGCTAAACAACTCCATGATCTAAAGAAGTCATTTATTTCAGAAAGTGAACATTGACTTTTAGGAAGCATCTTTCATATTAGTAGGCTCCAGTTCAGGTTTTGTGGAGAAATGCCAATGATGAAGCAGCACTTTAGTGCTTCTATTTTGAATAAATGATTAATCTTTTCCAGTTTCTGCACTAATTTTTTTTATTTATGTGAATTAACATGATCTCTCAAGAAAAACTAATGTTATGAAATTTGAAAACTGCAACTTTGGAAAACTTATTGTCATCCATTTTCATTTTATAGGAAAGAAGTTCTTTTCAAAAAGATGAAATGTGAAGGTGATGAATATGTAATAATGTTTTCATACACTTGCCAATTTAATGTGTTTGCATAAATATTTAATACATCAATCTTTTCAAGAAGAACATGTACTGCATTTCAATGTGTCTTTTCTTTTTCATTAGATCAACCTATTTCTAAAATCCCAAGAGTAAACTTTATTATTTGGTGGACAGTTTCAAGACAATGATCAAACCTCCTTATTTTGTGACTGCATAAGAAATGTAATTTTTATTTAGACTCTATGCAATATCAACATTACCTATTTATGTGTGATTTAGAAGAATATAATCTGTTTTAGTTGATTTGGAAACATAAGAAATTATAAAAAGTATTATTTGAATCAAAGATTAAGAATGAAGCAAATATATTATTATCTTAAAACAAAGTAGGAATGTTTTTGGTTAATTCTAACACTATGATTTTGGCTAGAGAGTTGCATAAAGCACATGAACTTTCATCACGAAATTTAATTTGACTCTATTCAAATTATTCTCATTTTAAAGTTCTATTCAGTGAAACACAATTCTTCATTAAGTTGCTGTCCCTAAATCTAATTAAAATTCAATTACTTTTCCAATATTCCTTCTAAAGTCATACATCTGCCCGCTTATTCTATATATAGTCCCTTGCAAAGGCACATTGAATCTGTTTCATTACATTTGCTCTTTGAGGTAACAGTTTACATGCATGTGCTTACTGCTTGTAGAGTCCCTGTTACTTTTCTTTTTTAGTTTTTCATCATGCATTTTATACTAGAGTATATAATTTTGTAACAATGTTTAGATTGTTTATAAAACAAAACTACAGACAAGGTGTCAACTACTAAGGATTTGTCCTGATCTTCCAAAGAGGCAGCCTTCTTTTGGCTTCCAACTTTTCTTCAAGTCCTCAAGCTCTAACAAGACTTAGGCAACCCTCCCAGGACTCTGTAGAAGCAGGTGAGCATGAAATTTGCTCATAAAAAAACACAGAGCTGAGCCTTCCGACAGAGTATACATGCCATCTCTTTCTGCAGAGAAATAATTGGGAGTTGGAGAGCTGATAAGCATTCAGCCTGTCATTTATTTAAGAATTTCCTAGCAAAATTTTAATTTAGAACTTGTGAAATTTTAAAACACAAGCAGTTAAAATGTAGAACATAAGATCCTCTGGGGACAGAGATTTGTCTAGTTTACTATTCCTCTATGGTTAAGGGAAAAAAAAAAGCCTCCTGAATGCTAGGTACTAACAGTTAATTGCAAAATAAGTAAATCATAGAAGAATAATAATTTAAAAAACAGTGACCAGTTTTGGAATGTGCTATATATAGATTAGGTGAGTAAATAATCTCTCAATGGGTAGAGCAGGTTGGGAATGGGCAGCCCTATCTCCAGAACACATTTAGCAAAACTCTGGGGACATGATTTTCTCTGAGAATATGCTACAACAATAATCTCCTATTCTCCTACACTCTGGCAACATTATACCATTCTATTCAACCAACACTCCAATGTGAAATCAGAATAAAACACACACAATATGGGAGTTCCACAAAAAATTGCAAATAGAAGGGAAACTAGCCAAATTATATTGCTATGTTGTATACATGTATACATGTATACAACAACAAATCCCATAATTATATATAACTATAATTTGCCAATAAAAATGTGGAAAAAATACAAACAAAACTACTACATGATGCAGCAATTCCAAAAGAGTTAAAATCAGTATCTTGAAGAGACTCCTATACCCCCATGTTCACTGCAGCATTATTCATACTAGACAAGACAGGGAAACGACACAAATGTCCACTGACAGATGAATGGAAGAAGAAAATGTCATATACACATCTGTTTGGTGTCAATAACTTCATTCAGATTTGAGAATGGGAGTCTTTTCTCTGGGAGTAAGGGTGGGATAGGTTTATCCATAATCAACTATCCTGTTTAATGAAAAATTAACAATTTCTAATCTAACTTCATACATTATACTTTCCTCATACACCTTCGTTGAATCCATCAAAATAGATTTTGAACTTATCACATCACATTATGTCATGTAACTTATTTATATGTAAAAACACTTGAAATTTATAATTTTTAATAAGAAAAGTACATTTGGTATGAGATGATAATGTTAGACAAATGCATAACAATCTAACAATTTGGACAGCAGTTGAGATACTAAACTTTATAAGGAAAGTCTTGAGGTGTTTTGTAGTTGTTTTAGAGTGTTATCTTTAAAATACATAAGACTCATCCATCCTATGTTTTTAATAATAGTATAGTCCTCACCCTATACTTCTTCCCTGGGACCTTCCACATTAGCTTCTAACCACCACTGAGCCCCCTATATTCAAAGTACAACTTTGAACTTTATTTCAGTATTTATTTCCTTCCAATTCCACTTAAAAGAATAGGGCCTAATAGTAATTATTGTCCTAACTAACATATCTAGGAAGTCAAAATTTTACACTAGAAGAAAATTTGGGGGGCTATATTGACCCAGGTAAATTCCTATACTCAAATATTATACTCTGCTTTCTCCCTTGATGAGATGCATGAAATGTCAATTCTCTTATCTAAACTCAGGTATTCCAAATGAATGGGATCCAATTAAATTAAAAAGCTCTTGTGCAGATAAAGAATTAGTCAAAAGTGTCAAGAGAGATCCTACAGAATGGGAGAAAATTTTACCTGTTACACCTCGGGCAGAGGGCTAATATCCAGAATATACAAAGAACTCAAAAACCTAAACACCAAAATCACAAATAATCCAATTAATAAATGGGCTATGGAACTAAAAAGAAGCTTCTCAGCAGAGAAGTCCAGAAATCCCATAAATATATGAGAAAATGCTCTACATCATTAACAATAAGAGAAATGCAATTCAAAACTTCAGTGAGATTCCACCTCATTCCTGTTAGAATGGCAAAAATAAAGAATACAGACAATGACAGATACTGGACGGGCTGTGGGAAAAGAAGAACACTCTCACATTGCTGGTGGGACTGCACGTTGGTTCAGCCACTCTGGAAAGCAATGTGGAGACTCTTCAAAAAATTTGGGCTGGAATCGCCTTTTGACCCAGCTATCCCACTCCTGAGTATTTTCCCAAAAGAGCTAGAATTAGCATATTATAGAGATATGGCTTCACCAATGTTTATAACAGCTCAATTTACCATAGCTAGACTATGGATCCAATCCAGATGCCCCTCACTCGACAAGTGGATTCAAAAACTTTGGTACATATGTACAATGGAATACTACTCAGCCATTACAGAAAACAATTTTATGGCTTTTGCAAACAAATTGATGGAGATAGAAAAAATTATGCTAAGTGAAGTATCCCAATCTCAGAGACTCAAGAGCCAAATGTTTTCTCTCATTTGTGGAAGCTAGAATACAATTGGAAACAGTATGTTAGATGGCTAAACTGATAATAACCTCAACATGTATGAATTTTTACACAAACAGGGGGAACCTTGCCTAGGATACCTAGAGACGTAGGGAGGGGGGCAAGAAGGGGGCAGGGATTAGGAAGGATATTTAGGAGACTGGAGGGAGGGAGTATGGGTGAATCAACTCAGAAGATCTCCGACATCCACGAGAAATCCATTTAACACAGGGGTTCTTTTGGGAGAATATAGAACCATGGGGAACCCAAGGGGGGAACCATAGAATGGCATCAGCCTTGGCTAACTATGAGAATATACATGTGTTCTTGATTGTTTGATAATGATTCCTCCTCAATTGTAAGTCCATATTCAACTAATAAAAACAAACAAACAAACAAACTCAGGTATCCCACTCACTCAGTTGACACCATACACTATTGTCTGCTCAAAGTCATAATTTCTGCAGATATCCTCTTTCTTTCTCTCTTGCATCATTGTGTACAATACTGACATGCCCTGGGGCTCTATCCTTGTTCTCTTCTCTTGATCTTCTGTCTGCTCCCTAGGTGATCTCCTACAAACTTTGACAATCTCATGAAAAATTTCTAATTCACTTCTCTGAGCCAAGCCTCATTCCTGAACTCTAAATTAATATATTCAAATTGCTTACCTAACATTTTCAGCTACATAACTTAGGGACATCTTTAATTGAATATATTAAAACAGAGCTCTTGATCTCTCCTCTTTGTCTTTCTTTCTCAGAGTCCCACAGCTCACTAAATGGCAATTCTACTTTTTCAAGTTGCTCAGATCAAAACATTTGAAGGCAAAATTGAATTCTTTCATCCACAATTACATACAACTAAACTACAAATACTCTCAACTTTCTCTTGAAGAATGTCCAGAATCTACTAGTTCTGGATAACTGAATTACAATTTCCTCTACAGCTATCATGCTGGTCCCTACACTCTGAGGGCTTGCTACTTCCATCCTTGACTCCAGATGGGCAAAGTAACAGTAGTAACAGTTGCTTTTTAGAAGTCAGAGTGTCATGTCTGCTTTAAAATCTTTAATAGTTTTTTAGCTTCCACTGAATGAAAACCAAAGTATTTGCCAAGATTAAGCCCAACAATATCTCAAACCCCCCCACCTTGTCTATGAATTTCTTCCTTGTTCACTTCTACTCACACTGATATGTTTGCATTTTCAAAAACACATCTGGTCCTCTATCACATCTGGAGCTCATGTTTTCTTTGACTCTCCTTGCTACATATCAACTTTTCAGGCTCCTTCACTTTCTTTAATTTTCTGTTAGCTTATCATAGAGGACTAATACAAGATAGAATATTGATATTACTATAATTAACTATATTAACATTAATAGTATAGAATGTTAGTAAGACAAGGGCATGCATAATAATAAATAGATGACAAATTTATTGTTAGTATGTATGGTTAAGTAGGTAAACAACTTTAATACACAATTGAAATCCAGTAGATTCTAAATCAGAAAAAGAATCTTCTAAATTACTACTGAAAGATATATAGTAATAGCTAGTACTTACTAAATGCTAGCCTTTTAGACTATATTCTTTCACTGTATCATCAAAATAGCATTAGGGTATTATTATGCCCATTTTGCAGATGAGACATTGAAAAAAGAAGTAATTTGCCTCAAATCCTCTAAGTAGCAAGAGCTGTGATTTGAATCTAAATGATGTCTCCAGAACAATGCCCTTGACTCTTAACCATGACTTGAATGATTTTTAAAATTTAATGTTTTTCTCACAATATGTCATTGCTTTAGAAAAAAATTAAGAGGCCTCAATAAATTGTAAAATAATACTATCAAAGACTGGTGTGATAGGCACTGTTCTAAAATGGCCTCATGAGTCCAACTTATTGGTATACAGACCCCTCTGTGCAAAACCCTCCATTGAGCTTGGGGCAGTCTACGGCCATACCACCATGAACGTACCGATCTCATCTGATCTTGGAAGCTAAGCAGGGTCGTGCCTGGTTAGTACTTGGATGGGAGAGTTTGGGGCAAATTTTATAAATTTGGTAACTCCCTTGATTAGATGGTCTGGTCACTCCTATGATTAGGTTCTGATTCCTGGCCCTGTTGACCTTAAGAAAGTGAGATTGTTTTCAACAGGTTTATTCTAATCTGGTAAATTGTTTTCCCTGTAGACAAAAATTCTAATTTGAGAACAGGTGTTTGATAAGATGAAAGGGGCCATGTGGTGGTGATCTGAAATCATCTTTTAAAAGACAACAGCCAACTCCATGGAAGACACCCTTGAAAGAACTGCATTCTGCTAACAATTTAAATCAGTTGGAGGAGCACTCTGAACTTCAGATGAAAATATAGCCAGTCAAGCACCTGAACAGAAAATCTATTAACTCTGTTCTTGGATTTTTGACATACAGGACTGAGAGATCATAAATTGGCAATGTCTTAAGCTATTATGTTTGTAGTAATTTGTTACTTAGTCATAGAAAAACTAATACAACAACCATCTCAGCTGTATCAATAAATATAATTCATTTAAATTCATTCAGAAAAAGAAATAGAATTGTCTGATTTGGTTTAATGATTAAAGAAATATATTCTGCCTAGAAGAGATAAATCTAAAATAAAATGATACAAAAATGGTAAAAATATAAGCATAATGGTACTGGAGAGGTGGCTCAATGGTAGAGCGCTTGTCTGGCATTCTCAAGGACCCAGGTTTAACCCGCAGCACCACATACACAACTATGTGGAGGAAAACAAAAGTCAGATGAAAAAATAAATTAACACACACTCTCTCTCTTAGAAAAAAAGCATACAAGCATAAATAACAGTTTATGAAATAAAACCAAGCAAAAAAAGTAGAACTCTCAACATTAACCATAGGTTGGGAAAAAATTGTAGAGATAGCCAGGATTGTTTACATTGACCCAAAGATTATAATCTACAATATGTGTCAACATGATTGAGCTAAGAAGTTCCCAATGGCTCTCATAAACGATTATTTTGGGGTCTATTGTAAATGCATATCCAGAAGATAATAGCATTTGAATTTGCAGACTGAATAAAGAAGATGCCCTCACCATTGAAGGCAAACAAGACCCAATCTGTTGGACAGAACAAAATGGCAAATGGCGGAGGGTGTGCAAACTCCATATCTCTGCTTAAACTGAGACAACCATCTTCTCCTGCCCTCAGACATCAGCACTCTTCATTCTCAGGTTTTGAACTCAAACCAGGACTAATGCTATCACTACCCTGCACCTCATTCTTCTCTGACTGAATTACATCACTGGCTTTCCTGGTTCTCCAGCAGGCAGTTGGAATTCTGAACCCTTGCTAATCAACTTTTGCAATAAATCTTCTCTTGACTCTCCCTTTTATGGGCTGGAGTAGTGGCTCGGAGGTTATAGCGCTTTCCTGGCATGCATGAGGACCCGATTTTGAGCCCCAGCACCACATACACACTAAACATTGTAGCAATGAAAACCAGATGAAAAACTACGTAAAACTGAGTCTATCTTTCTCTCTCTCACTGTCCCTCTCTCTCAAAAAACAAAAACAAAACAAAACAAAACAAAAAAAAACTCTCAGGGAGAAAGAGAGAAAGGGAAAGGATGAGAGAGAGAAAGAGAATCATCAACACAATGTATGTATGTATTTATTTTTTCCTTTATTCTCTGGAGAACCATGACTAACACAAACTACACTAGTCATTGACTTCTATCACAACCGTCTGTACTTTCTAAAAACCAAATGACATTCAGCATTTGAAGATTTACTCAGATACTTCTAAAACAATGATTTAGAGATAATTTTTTTTAATAAAGAAAAAGGGACAGTGTGTGTTTGAGAATCAACTTTATTTAGTTTTTCATGTAGTTTTTGTTGCTTTGATACCTCGCTTTGCACATGGTGCTAGGGCCCGAATCTGGGTCCTCCAGCATTTCCAGGAAAGCACTGTAACAACTGAGCCATCGCTCCAGCCCCAAGGGATACATTTTTAAATAACAATATTTGAAATATGACAAAATTGTATTATCTATGACCAAAGTTTTGATGAAACATTTAGATATCAACTTAAATATACATGAGGAAAAGTATAGTTTTCACAATTCAAAGAAGTTTGAATCTATTATCTCAGAGTAAGGGGCTTTGTATTTTAGATTTCCTGATACCCAATAATTTATTTACTTCTTACTAACCAAGAGCCTTTTCCATTGATTTTATAATGGGACTATCCACTTTCAACCTAGTTAAAATAAATAATACAATACACATAACTGACCAGCCCAGTTTTTGGTATTAGTACCTTCTTCAATTCTTCTACAGCTAGTATGGTGCCTAACCTACAGTGCTACTCAGAAAATCTGTTGATTTCATTTCAAATAATTGTATTGAGCCATAATAATATCCATTCACAAAAAAGTTTCTTGTGATAGCAAGGAGAGATCTGGTCTTTGACTCATATTGAAAACATGGATATTATTAAAATACACTGCCTTTCTTTTTCAATTAGCTTATTTCCTACCAAAATGAATTAAATTACTATCAAGACAATCTCTGTATTTTACCTATATTATCCATATAAGATATGTCATTACAAATAGTAAAAATTTATAGTTTACAAGAAAAGCATGTACTTTTTCAGGAAGTACCAGGCTCATTTTCCCTAGGAATAGCATATTCTATTATGAGTAATGAATATTTCAATTCAGGATATTTTCTTTGAGCCTAATGGGGAAGCCAAAATGATCAACATGTCTTTGAATTTGGCAGTAAGGTTAGAGTTTGCCTGAGACTAATGAATGCCTTATGCCAATAATCTTTAAATAAATACAAGCAAATCAAGAGATTTCAGATTTATCAGAAATATGACCAAATTTCAGATTGGGATTTTAGTCAGTTCTTAAAACCCACAAGTTGGTGGTAAGAGGCAGTCTATGCTTCTTGGATTTTATCCCTGAAATTAGAAGTGAAAAAAAAAATAAATTATCCTCAGGAATAAATTAATAGGAGTAAAAGTATAAACATAAACAAAAGCAGACCTATCCAACAATGATTTGGGTCCTTACTATCAACTATGGTTTTTCTTTCTTTTTTTTAAAGACAGAGAGAAACAGTGAGAGAGAGAGAGAGAAAGAATCAATTTTATTTAGTTTTTCATGTGGCCTTCGTTGCTCCAACACTTTGTTGTGTACGTAGTGCTGGGTTTCGTACTCGAATACTTGTACACGCCAAGGAAGCACTGTAACCACTGAGCCAGCGCTCCAGCCCCCATTGGTTTTTCATCTCTACAAATTAGTGTCTTCTGTAAATCAATCCATCATTGATATAATCTCCAGAAAATGGATCATAGATTAGATTTCTGATTCACCATGACTGGTGTACATACATCTTGTGTCTAAAGGTGCATAGAGAAAATTCCTAAATCTTTCCTTATGGTCTGTTGGTTAATAGGAAGAATGGATTTAGTATGTATAATTGTGACTGAAATGATTGAAAAAAAAAGTCTGCTACCACACCATCTCTTATACAACCCACACCTTTTTAAAAAAATTAACCAACCTTTTTAATATTTTTTTTATGTAGACAAGTGAAATTGAGCTAGAGCAGTGAAGTTAAATATTTGGATGTAGATACACACATTTTAATAAACCTGTCTAATTATGATTCAGTAAAGACATTTGAAAGATGTTTATATGTAATTTTACTTAATCATCTTTCTTCACATCTCTTTATTATACCTTGCCTTTAGACTTTTTACAAGAAAAAACTCATTTTGCTAAAATAGAATCTTTTTGAAATCAATCATTTGAAACCCATCACTGGCAATATTGAAAGTCAAGTGAGCCATTCAGCACCAACAAAATGTTTTACGTCCATAGATACTACAAAATTCATTATTAAGAAAATATATGAAATATATGTTAGCATATAAATACAGCCTTCATTTCATGTTTATTATATATTCTAAATATAGCACTCTAATTTATAAACAGTACATGCTGTGGTTCTGACAGTGAAATTGTGATGAAACACTGTGTACAAATTTTAATTACATGCAGTTCTAATACAGTGAGCACTGCAGCATTTCTGTCATCTTTGAAATGGTAACAGAATGAAAAAAGTTTTTGAAATATGAGCAGGAAGGTAATGAGATCAATAAATGTCAGCTAGAAAAAGTAATCACAACTCCTGAGACTCACTGACCTTTCTACAAATTCCAGAAATAATAGAGTAGCTTAGGATGAGGAATTCTTTAACAATGAGAAACTGATACAATTATAAGAAGAAAGGGAAGCAGAGATTGCCCTATGACATCAAAAGCATTGCCTATAAAGGTAATTTTGACACCATAATTTATTCCCTTGATTTTTCTTCTAAGGTCACCACCAACATAGATCACAAATCTTTGGTCTTTACAGAGACAAAGTTTCTATTGAAGATTTCTGATTACTGAAATACCTGCTTCATAAGTTATTAGTTTGCTTTGTAATGTTCAGCTTCCTAATAAAGTTTAATAATATAGTTAGATAATTTAAATGACCAAAGTGAAAAATGTTCTGTTTTGGTGTTCATAAAATTATTCTCTAAGTATCAGACTACAACTTGGGAAAGTGTTTTGTGAAAGATTTAATCATCATGAAGTGCTGTACATTTGAATATAAAATTAAATTTTATATTCAAATATGCTCTATAAAAATATGATCACAGTGGTAGTGGGGAGGAAAATCTTAAAGAAGTAAAAAGCTATTAAGGAGAAGTAACTGCAGATTCTACAACCAAAAGAGACAATATCAGAGTTTATTAAAAACTAAGTTTACTTAAAAACAGAATGGAGATGACAGAACTCTAAATGCACTTAATGATATATCATCACAAATTTAATGTGAAGAACAGAAAGAAAAAAATTGAAAAAGGTGAACAGTAACTCCTAACTTTAGGACAAAAGCAGAAAGTATAAAATACTTGTAACTGCAGACTTAGATGAAGTGAAATAAAGTAGAACAATATATGAAGAAATAATGAGTAAAACTTTCCCAATTTTGGCAAAAGATAAATTTAGAAATTCAAAAAGCTTAGAGAAACCCAAGCAAGATAAATATAAAGAGAACAATGCCCAGGCACAAATGAGAAAATCTTGAAATCTTCTGAATGGGAAAACCATGGAAACAGTCAGAGAAAAATAACAAGGGAACAACTTGAATGGCCAAAGATTCTTACAGAAACCGCTGAGGCCAAAAACAACATCTGAGCATTGCTGAAGTACTGAAAGAAAAAATCTATCAACCCCAAATTCTGTTTGCAATGACAATGTTATTCAAGAATAAAAGTAAAATAACACATTATTTTAAAATTAAATTAAATTAAAAGATTCACTGCCAAAAGAAAAGCACTAGGATAAGAAATGCTAAGGGAAGAATTTCAAGCCAAAGGGAAGTAATGCCACGTGAAAACTGATCTGTATAAAAAAAAGAAAATCCTTGAAAATAGTTAAAAAGAGACAAAAAGGGAAATAACAAGTATGAGGGGGATGGTAAATATTGAAAGCTAAAGAATTAACACCTCCTATCTGAACATTGCATATCTGAAGATACAACCAATCTGAGATTAAAAATTGCATATTTGCTGAGAAGATAAAGACCTTTTCTTATTGCCATTATTTCTTAAACAATATGATAAACAACTATTGACATAGCATTGACATTATCTTAGGTATTTAAAGTAATCCAGAGATGATTTAAAGTATAAGGAAAGATGTACATTGGTTATATGCAGACACCGTACCATCTTATATGTGGCTTTTGGTATTTACAGGGGTTATAGAACCAAATCCCAGAAGGTATCAAAGGATGATTTTGTCTTCCAATTCATTAACATCCATAGGACATTTAAAGCAAACATGATACTATTGTCTTGTAGGGTTATAATACATGTAAGCTTAATAAAAATGACAGCTGTAATATGGGAAATAAAGGTATAGAGATTGAGAACTACATAATCACAAACTTACATGTAATACATTAAACAACAAATACTATTTCTAAATAGGTACATATTGCAATCAGTACAGAAATCACAAAAATAATGCAAGAGGTATAGTTAAAAGGCAAAAGTTACATTAAAGTAGTATGCAAAATTATTAAACTAATTTCTGAAAAGGCAAGAAAAGAAAAGTGAAACAAACAGATAAACAGAAGCAAACAATACAGTGGTAGGGAAGTAAAAAGTCAACTCTATTAACAATAATGCATTAAATGTTAAAATTCCACACATGAAAATTAAAAGATATCAAGATGGGTTAAAAATCAGAGAAAAACTGAAGTATATGCTACTAAAAGAAACACATTTTAATATAAAAAGTTAGTGTTAACATACAGAAATATAAAAAGACATACAAAGCAAATAATAAGCACAAGAAAACTGGTAGGAATATAAGCTATGGAGTATCACCAAAAATAAAGAAGCAATTTCATAATATTTGGATTATATAACAGTAATAAACATGTAGGTGCCTAATAACAGAGCTTCAGAATACATGAAGCCAAAAGTAAAAAGAAAAGATGAAAATCAAGGGGGAAATCTCTAATTTGCAATCATAGCTGGAAATTTTACCACTCCTCTCTCCAGAACTGAAAGTGTAACAGAGCTAAATTTATAGGTAGTCTAAAAAACACTATCAACAGTTTCACCTAATTTATGGATTGCTACACCTTACACTACAAAATATGCATTATTTTCAAGTGAATATGGAATAGTCATTGAAATCATATTGTGTGTCATAATTTAAGAATCAAAATTTCAAAATGATGGATTATTGTGCAGGAGTCAAGATACCTGAATGAAGTGATTGACCAATGGACTGATTTGGGGAAGTTAATATTATCTTTCTGAGAGGTTCTGTATTCATCCTAGAGATAACAATACTCTCTGTTACCCAAGTGTGTTTGAGGTTTGGAAGATAAAGAAAGTGAAAGACCTGGAATAGTGTCTAGAACCCACTGTAACTTAGAGAATATTTATTAAAATTGCCTGAACTAGAATTGTTTTCTTTTCTCACCGAGCTTTAGGCACTCAAAAAAAAAAAAAACTCAATAAATAGTAAGTAACATATTAAACAGTAAAGATAAGTAGTCTTTATTAGTCAGGAACCAAAATGGAAATTTGCATCTAATCTTCAACAACAATTCCAACTCAAAAGAGACTCATCCGTAAAAAAAAAAAAAATCTTCCTGGCCATATCCATGTATTAGAAACCACCAAAAGATCATACATTCAAGATAGACTAAAAGCTTCAGGATTTGACAGATGGAAAGAAGCCAGTCCTGAGGTTAACAGACAAACTAGGTAGCTAGCACTTTTCAGAACATGTCAACAGGAAGCAAAATCACTGTAAAATTTTTCTAAATATGATATATGATTTTGGAGTCAACTCTGATAATTTGTTGTTGCAGAGTAGGAATTTGGGGTGACCAACAACACAAATAATGATCATCACTGTATCAGAAAGAAACATAAGAATGACAGGGAATACATGTAAGTGGGATGAGGAGGACAAGAAACACAAGGAAACATGCCAACTAAAACAACTGCTTATTGGCCTAGAAGTACCCATTTGGAAATTAAAAGGATAACAGTATTGATATCAGAAGCACTCCATAATATTCATAATGTACCTCATATGTTCAAGGATGTATAGATAGATATTTAAATAATGTGCAGTTTCATTCCTAAATACTTCTCATTCTCAATTACTATGTTCATTCTGTTAGAAAATTCTCAAGACGACAATTGAGTTGATTGTAGATGTGTCTGTGTATCTAGCCTGGATGAAAAGCTAAAATCTGAAAGCAGTAGGTAGAAGTCTGATATTCAGAAAGATCAGGGACAAAATGAAATGTTTCATAGTGTTTCCTTTTTTCTGAGTGTGCTACACATGCCAGATGCATGTCCCCAAAGTTATTTTTGTTCACATAAGGTAGTGTGTTCTTATTTCAGAGTCATGTCTTATGTATCCAGCTTCACAAAATAGCATTAATCACAAGACACTAGGCTTACACAGCAATCAAATTCTCATAAAGTTTCTTTCAGAAACTTAAATTTTTTTTACACGGCATGCTGTTACTTTGCTATAAAGATACATTCACAACATGTATGCAATGTCTAAAACACCTCAAAAAATACGTAACATATATATCAACCTATTACACTATGGGTTTCTCAATAGGTCAAACTTTATTCCAATGGTTTGAAAAGTGCTGAGCATACTAATACCTACTATACAAGTGCAAAATAATATATTTACTATATAAGCATAAAATAATATTCGTTTCAGAAATAACTCAGGCTTTACCTCGAACCTTGCAGGAAATCAAGCCTATGACAAGTTTTTCATGAATCTGAGTTATCTATTCACTGGGAAAATTATAATTCTACCACAAATAGCTTTACTATACATGCATCACTATTAATAATTTATTTCCTAGTAGTTAAAAATATGTAAGTTTGAGTTTTTTCTGAGATGGTAAGCTACAGGAAGGCTGCTTCTCATTTAGCTCCATGACCGGATGAAAAAAAACTCCAGGGCAGCTCCATTGCTGCGAGGTGCATTTAGGGGAAAAAAATCATCACCAGAACACAGTGCTAGTTAGGGGAGATTTAGAAGGATGAGAGATTTGAGGGGAACAAATGGAAAAGAGGGATTGTATCCATCCCAGCCTGGACCCAGCAGCTGCAATCGCCAATGCTCCCAATCAGCAAGGGAGTGGGGGAGGTGCTGAACCATAACATGTGATCAGATCTGCTGCAGAAAACCAAATTCTATAAGGAACTGTGCATTGAGCTCATCTAGAAATATCCCTACTGCATCTCCACTGCATAAGAGGAGAACAGTGTCTCTCGGTTGCCTGCAAGGAGGAGAATCAGGAGTCCTATTGAACAGATGGCCAGGCGAGAGGGAGTCAACAGTTCAGAGCAGGCTACTCCACAATTCCATGAAAAGCCTGATATGGTTCAGGAAGCATGGGACAGGCTCAGTATCTCTTACCTCCACTCCCACCCACAGCCAGAAGACTCACATGATATGCTAAGGTGGAACAGGAGCACTAAAGAGATCACAGTCTGAACTCAGAAAACCTGTAGGGATTGTGAGTGCAACCAGCAGAGGGAGCATTAATATGCTTTCAACCTTTGCACCTAAAAGTCTGAAGACTCCAAAATTTCAGATCCTCAGGGAGGCAGACAAAGGCCACCCCTCAGGGCATTCATTAATTTAATCTCTTCAGAGAAAATTCCACCCAGAAAGCCCAGGGGACTGAGCTAGACACACAATCATCTATTTGAGATCATATAATTCCAAACTGAGAGACCCTGCTAACAAAACCCAGGTAGACAGTGAACATTGGTTCCCAATGTGTAGAGAGACAACCTCAATGAACATAGTTCCAATTTTTCATTAAGAATCATTATTTTTGTTCCTATTTTAACATGTATTTGTGTGCCATCTGGTGAAGTTGATTTGTTCATGGACATATAAACATATTCGCTGGGTTTTTTTTCTTTTGTTTTTTTTTTTTCCTGTTTTCTGTTTTCCTTTGTTGTTGTTGTTTATTTTGTCTTTGTCTTTTTTTTCACTTCTTTTTCTTGTTTTAGTTTTCCTCTATTTTCTCTCTTTTTTTTCCCCTTTACTCCTTCTCTCTATACCCCTATATTTCTGGGCATTTTCTTCAATGTAAAGGTTTATCCTTGTCCTGCCTGCTGAGGGTTAGGATTTTGATCAGTACATTTATTATTTGAATTGTATTGTGCCTGAGTTGCAAAGTTTTCCTCTACTTGCTTCTACCTTTTCTTATGGCACCACCAAAATTCTAGTAATATCTCTTTTATCCTTCCTCTACTTTGGTTCTTCTGTCTCATCTTCCTCCATTATTATTATTTTTTTCTTCCCCAGCAAACCCTTCACCTCATCAACTTTCTCTCTGTTCATGCCTGGATATTGCAAGCATCTCTCTAATTTCTTTTTACATTACCTTCTCTCTCAGGCTTCTAATTAGTTTATACCATTCAACACCCCATCATTAATGCTGTGTAACCATTATCACTGTGAATGACAAGCTCAATAACTGTTGTATGTTTTGAAGCCTGACATAGGTGATGGTTAAATGCTACTGTCATCAAAATAATGGCTAACACTACCATTCATTCATAGGTGGAATTTAATATTTTAATAGTCAATACTAAATAATTAATGTAATATTGTTATAGATATAGTTGGTACTAAATAACCAATTTAATACCATTTATTTATGCATTTATTATTCATATTGATGATCTCCTATTCAGTAATGAGGAGCTGTAAATCTTAAGGGATACTAACAGTTCACAGGTTAGGGATTTGGCTTCTGAACTCAACTTTCCTGAAAATATCCCAAACCCAAGAAAGGGACTGGAAAAAAATTCCCAATCCAACAGCAAAGACCCAAAGAGAAACAACCAGATAAAGATCTCAGGCCAAGAATTAACTTCAATTTAAGGAGTGAAAAGAAGCCCACTCTTGGACCCCACCTTGCATCTGTGCACGTGCAGGACTCCGGCCCTGCCCCAGCAGATGTGCCGGACTCCCCTAAGGTCCACACAGATAGACATCACCCAACTGTCATGCACACCTGCAGGTCCAGATATATTGGGCCCATACCACCACCAAGGATCCCAGGTCCCAGCACAGCACATAGTCTGGTCTATTCCAGCCTGCCTCACATCTCGGGATCCTAACAACCAGTGATGCACTTCTATTGCTTAGCTTCAACAATGCAGCAAGTTGCCCAAGAACCCCATCAGGTGCCAAGTCTGAGTCCTGAATCTTAGATTCAGAAGTTGGAACAAAGCAAGCCTCCAGGCAGAAATAATATTCTGGAAGAAGGAGGTGGTCATCAGTGAGGTAGTGTCTGACTCAACCCTTGACTTGTATGAAAGAACCCAAAGACATGTCCTGCTTCCACACAAGGAACCCTAATTCCAAGATCCAGAAGAAGATTTTCAAAGATCAAGAATCAAACTAGAAGAGGTTCGCTCAAACCCACAAATGTAGCAGGAGCCCACAGTCAGGGAGTGGGATGAAAATCAACAAAATTGCAATAAATTGATAACTAAAAGTAACAATGAACTAAAAGAAGATTTAATGAAGGAACTAAGTGAGAAACCTCAAGAGATGAAAAATTCTATTATCAAAGAAGTAGACATACTGCAAAAAGAAGTAACAAAGCTAAATTCTGCAGTCAATGATATCAGAGGAACCATGAAAGAATTTAATAATAAAATAACTTATAGAAAACAACCTCAGCTCTAAAGAAAGAACTTCCGACAAGGACCACAGGCTGTATAAGCTTGAGTGCATGGATGACAAAAAGGAAAAAATCCTCATAGAACACAAGCAGAAATTTTCAAAATATCTGTGATGAAATTAGACAAAGCAATCTAAGAGAAATTGCAATACAGGAAGAAATCAAAATGCAAATGAAAGATATAAGGAATATTCACAATGAAAAAGTTAAAGAAAATTTTTCCTATTTAAAAATAAAGTCATATATGCTTGTCAATGCAAGTTTAAAGGATACCCAATAGGACTAATCAAATAAGAAGCTCACAGAGATGCATACTATTCAAAATGTACAACAGGGAAATCAAGTAAATAATATTAAAAGCTGCAAGGGAGAAACACCAAATCATATTCAGAGGCAAATCAATAAAGATCACCTCTGACTTTTCAGCTCAGACTCTAGAAGCAAGAAGATCCTGGAAGGAGACCTTACAATGTCTAAATAACCACAACCTCCAGCCAAGAATACTATACACAGCAAAACTCGACTTCAAATTTTATGGGTAAATAAGAAATTTTCATGATAAGATCAAACTTGCACATTTGTGAACAGAAAACCAGCATTGCAAAGAATCCTCAAACATAAACAGACAGAAGAGTAAGCAAACAATCCTCGAAACCTACAAAAAGAGGAAATTCAGTAAAGGTACATGTTATCAATAGACAACTAAGACAGCAGAGAACTTACTAATAAAACACAATGACTATGAACCATAATCACAAAACTATTCTAACACTAAATGTGAATGGTCTCAATGCACCAATCAAAAGACACAAATTAGCAGATTGGATCAAAAGACAAAAATCCAACAATATGCTGCTTATAAGAGACCCACCTTACAGCCAATGATACCCACAGATTGAAGGGAAAAGGATGGAAGAAATCTACCATGTTTAGGGCCCAAGAATGCTCCCAACTATGTGAATAAATTACTCCATGACATAAAACTACATGTAGACTTCAATCAATAATACTTGGAGAGTTCAACACTCTTCTATCACCAATAGATCACCCAAGCAAAAAACAATAAAGAGATCTGCACCCTAAACAACTCCATAAATCAAATGGACTTTACAGGCATCTGTAGAATACTCCACCCAAAAT
>PVKS010023061.1:0-32867 GCA_004027875.1 Aplodontia rufa
TTATCTTGTTTCATTTCTAATTATTGTTTGATTGCCCTCTAAATGTCTTTAATGCATTTTAGTAACGCCATCAAATCACCTTTGTTTCTTATCCCTTTGCCTTTTGCCAGTCCTTGGAATTAACTGATGAATAAAGGAAGCCTTTGTTTTTGACATGTAAATAATCTGAAATACCTGTTGGTAAATGGTAAGGTTTTCTTGCCAGTATTTTGAGAAATCTCCCATTATAGGTAGATGTGAAATCAAAAAATGAAACAGTATTATTGTAATAGTAGGACAAAATCCTGTGAATTTTTAAGGCCGTTTGATTTGCAAAATTAAATTTTTTTTTTCAAAAATAAAAAGGTAGGGGGGCTGGAATAGCTGTTACAGCACTTGCCTGGCATGCGCCAGTACACGAGTTCAAACTCCAGCACCATGTACACAGTGAAGTGTCTGAGGAATGAAAAGTAAAAAAACTAAATAAAAATTACTTCTCTCTCTCTCTCTCTCTCTCTCTCTCTTACTTCTCTCTTTCTCTCCCCCGCCCCCCAACTGTCCCCTCTTTCTTTAAAAAATAAATTAAAAAGTATGGGTAGAGATCATTTCGTTCTTACATATGCCCATGGGGCATTCTTTCACATATCTCCTCACCTCAACTGACCCTTTTATGGCTGATATATTTTCTTCTTGTAAATAAATCTCACCTTACCTTCAAGTACTGTACTAAATGCCATTTCCATGGTAAAACCTTTGTCTTCATTGTGGGAACGACCCCTTTATAATCTGTCAGTATATCTTCAATCTTGGGTATCATTTACACTTCCTATCCATGTCTAATCTTACGTTACAAACTGTACAAGCTGTAAGAACAGACTTTGATTTGTCTTCTGTGTCAGTTGCTTGCATATAAATGCATCTCTAGTTGAATGTTCCTAAAAATCAGATGTTCTGTTAAAAATACTAACAAGGAATACCATTTCTCATTATTTTGAAAGGAAAAAAATTGTATGTACCCTATTCTGCTGAATGTGCACATGCGAAAATAAGCTATAATACTAGTATGTAAATGCTTTAAACAGTATTTCCTGTTAAAGAAAAATGGATGGTTTCCATCAGCTGGTATACAGGTTAACTCTTTACACGTCATTGCTTTGCGACTTTTACCTTCCCAAGACATGTACATTTCTGATGATCTGCCATCTCTTGCTGGACTGTGACTCAAGGTTTTTCTTCATGTGCCATTCTGTTGAAATGTTGAGTTTTTGTGATATAAATGTGAAGTTTTTCTTTGTAAATACTCTCTGAAACCCACAAAGAAATGCATGTTGTTTGAAGTTTAGCTCTTAGTTAAGGGGTGTTAACATTCTGTAAGGTATGCTTACAGAATGGCTTTATCAGTATTTTTCTTTTTGATGTTATACTTCTGTAAGTGAGTGATAAGCTAAAATAATAATTTTTTTGGGAAGGGTAATTGCTATTGTGAACTAAATTGAAATTGATAATTTGTAAATTTTAATTTGTCTTTTAAAGCAATAGCCCTTGAAGATAAATTTTTATTTCCAATTTATTTACTGTTTCAAAAGTCATTTTAGTGAAAGTTAGAAGTTAATCTTTAGTATCATGTCAGTTTTATTGATATGTAATAAAAATTGTGTACTGTTTTTTTAACAGGTAGTTGTGTCAACCAACATTGCAGAGACATCGTTGACAATAGATGGTGTGGTGTTTGTGATTGATCCAGGATTTGCAAAACAGAAGGTACATTCTTCAGTGCTTTAGTCTGATTCTTTATAAATTAGTGTGAGCCTTATTACTTTTTAGCAATTATTTTCTTGTTTCATTTCAAATCTTTATGCTGTATGAACCGTTTGCATTCTAGTTGACTCCTCTTGGAAGTTAATATTTAATCGTGGGCTCTTTCCCCAACTCCTGCTCTTTAACATTTTTGGTGACTGTTTTACTGAGTATTTTGATTAGTGTTCTTACCTTAGGGGAGTTGGGTTGGTAATGAAATACAGGGATTACAGTCCCTGCAGATGAGTCACACATGCAGCGTAGAGCTCCTGCTGTGTGCTGGGCCCACTGGTTGAATAAAGATTCTGTGCTGCTCTGTTAATAGTGATGGAACACCAGGCACTTGGCTAGACAACAGGGGTACAAAAATACTCCCTTCTTTTCAGACTGCTTTTGTCATTGGGTGTTTTTTTTTATTACCTTTATAGGTATATTATTGTTAAAAGCATGTATTTAACTTCATATGGATCAAGTTCAATATAATTTTCATGATGTCCACTTTTAACATCAGGTGTTGAAATTGCAGGTTTCTATTTAGGAAAACTTTTCACCTTCCAACATAGTACACAGGGGAGGGAGGTTGAATTAGCAGGACTAAAGGTTTTGTAAGCTGTCTCTTAGTTTTTTTTTGTGTTAGCTTGAGTTTTTTGGACTAATAAAATGCATGAAAGAAAGGCTGTGAGATAACAGGTTCCCTTTTGTGATAGCTTACTTATGATAAGTCATTAATATTTTGGCATCAAGTATGGATTTTGGATGTTTCTAATGGGTCCAGTTTTATGTGTAGCTGAGGAAAGAATCATTCCTTTCTTATGTCCATTCTAATAGGTGTACAATCCTAGAATCAGAGTTGAGTCTCTTTTGGTGACAGCTATTAGTAAAGCTTCAGCCCAGCAAAGGGCTGGTCGAGCTGGACGTACCAGACCTGGAAAATGCTTCAGACTTTACACAGAGAAAGCTTATAAAACAGAAATGCAGGTAAGATGTATTGCTGTGTTCTTCATGTGTATTTGGAAGATTCAGTTGTATTATCAGAAGAAAGTTGTTTTGTTTAATTCATCTTGCCTTATTAGACTCCTTAGTTTTGGCCTGTGTGAGATTTGTGGTGTAATCTACCAGTTTCGAGTTGAGGTGGACAGACCTAGACACTTAATGACATTGGAGCTGGGAAAGTATCTGATTTCTCTCTAGTCTAGATCACAAATATTTTTCCTCCTGAGTCAGTGGTATAGAATGCCATACCAAATAGCTAAAGAGGCAGGGAACACAGATGTAGATTCCTTGTCTGTGTCGGGAGGACTGAGGAATGCTTCACGTAACAGATATTTTTGGTTTTTTGCTAGGATAACACCTATCCTGAGATTTTACGTTCTAATTTAGGATCAGTTGTGTTACAGTTGAAGAAACTTGGTATTGATGATTTGGTACATTTTGATTTTATGGATCCTCCAGGTATGACTTACCAAAGTACATTTTATTAGATCTTTTAACCAAAATTAACTCTTCTGTTTCTCTGCATCCTGTTGAGTATATTATTAAATACATTTTATTTATGTCTTACATGGTAGCATTAAAATGAAAAAGGGTGACAGTTACATGAATACATATTTTTTTCTCGCTTTGCTTAGAAGTTATTCTGGGAATTTAGATTAATTGAATTTGTATTGTCTAGACTTGAAAATGTGAGAACCAAATTTTCTACTTTTTCTTGTAGAAAAGTAGTTTGAACATATTAATGAATTAACCTATTTAAGATGAAGCTGTTTTAACTACAAGGGAAAAAATTGTAATTTTGTGTGAGTCATTGCTTACTATGTTTATATAATTGAATTTGGTGACAGCTTGAAGTTTGAGTTAGGTCTACTGTAAAATGAAAAATGAGATTGCTATTAATAGTTTGCACTTTGTCACATTTTTGCTTGCTTAAGGTAACTTGTCTAAAAGATTGTCTTTCCCCCTCTAGCTCCCGAAACTCTGATGAGAGCCCTAGAACTTTTGAATTATCTGGCTGCTTTAAATGATGATGGAGATCTGACTGAATTGGGATCCATGATGGCAGAGTTTCCTCTAGATCCACAGCTCGCTAAAATGGTTATTGCAAGTTGTGACTACAACTGTTCTAATGAGGTCCTATCTATTACTGCTATGTTGTCAGGTAATAGAGGGAAAGGAACTATAAATAGCCCAGCTCTTCAGAGTTTGGGTGGACTTCACTTTTGTTTGTGTTTTATAATTTTTAGTATGATAGTGGATTTTATAGATGTTTTTAAGGAATTCATTTTGTTTCCTAAATACCTTGTAAATAGCTTCATAGTTGCATAGTACTTACAAAAGTAAAGTAAGTCTTTGTGCATAAAGAATAGTAAAACATTGCCTCTCTTGAGTGCAAATAAAAATTGCAGTACCTGAATTCTTTGGTAGGTCCATCAGTTTGAGGTTTATTACAGAAAAGTATGAGAAGAACTTTACTCTAGTACTTGGCATCAGTGAGCCTGTGATACATTTAAATTGACCTTTCTCTTCATGTGTAAATGTGTATCCCTGAGACAGTCTACCAAACATGAATTTCAAATTTAGTATCAGAAATAGTTTTAGGCTTAAAATCTAATTTGATGGTGATATTTTTTAATGGCAGGAAAGCAGTTAGTAAAAGAAATATACTTAGTAGATAAACTTGCTAATTTTTGAAAATTGGAATATTATAAGCTAAGGAATTTGTGCCATTTTTAGTAGTAATAAAAACAATCCACAGATGAGTAGTAATTTAGAAATTAGATTTTCCAAAAAGGAGATGAAATATTGTTAATAAACATGATTATTCTTACAGCTAGAAAAGGAAAACAAGCTTTTACTGACAAAATATTCTGTTATTAGTTTCAGTACTGGAGAGAACTGATTTTGAATTGTGAAGTGGTGTATTGCTCTTGACTAATGCCACAAGTAATTAAAAATATCCTATGGAACTAAAGGATACATTGAAAAATTTTTCTAAATATAAAATTGGCTTAGTTTAGATGTGTGGTATATTCTAATGGTGTGAATTTTTTATTTAAGAAGTAGCTAAAATGTTTTTTTGCAGAGTTATGATTGATCAGACTCAGAGCAGATGGGCAGGGCAGTATCGAATCATTTAATTAAATTGTAGTCTCATTTGCGGAGGTGGTGGTAGGTTGTTGTCTGCCTTTCTTACATGTTTTGCTAGATTCTCATAGTTGTACTTCTCCCAAGATCTTAGTTTGTAGAGAGAATGGGGCAAGAGTTAGCAGATTGTTATGTAGACATGCTGTATAGTACCATCGTTTACGTTTAGAATGTCAGTTCTTTAAAATTTGTCATTGTGGTGAAGTTAAAGATCTCCCAACTACATCTCAGTCTTACTTATAATAGGAGTTGTGCAAAACACAGGGTTTAGTGGTGGTTGTCTTTAGAACATTAAGAATTTATGTGCAACAGTTCTTAAACAGGCCATTTGTGGGAAGAGTGTTAAAACGAGTGAGGAAGAAATCATGAAATAAAAGGTTTGTTTGCCACTTAAATGTCTTCTAAAGTTTTTAGGTACTTATCAGAGGCCTTCTGGCACACTCCTTATTCATTCCCATTTAACTGGCTAGTTCACATTAACATTCACAGTTGTGAGAAGTTTCTGTACTTTATGAACAACCTTGCTTCAGTTACATTAAGCAAGACTTAATATTTACTGTGATTGTGTTTTGTTGTCTTTATTTGGCTACGTTGGCATCTTTATACAGGGGAAACTGTATGGGAAAGACAATTTTTGACACTGTATTTGATCTCATTGTTGATTATTCCCATTATCTTTTATCTGAAATGATAATTTATTTTTTTCCACTGATAAAGTTTTAAGAGCTTTAAAAATGTGTTGAAAAAGTCCCAAGCTTGTTAAGTATTTTCATACTGCTTTTTATGACTATGGAATTGCTAAAGTGAATTAAGGAAAGTTGTATTTCAAAAAATGTAGTGCACACTTTGTAACAACTTAAAAAGTCTTATGTGAATTAATATTGAGGCTCTTAAATACTGTAGTTATATATTTTGGTGACCCTTGAAATAATGACTGTTTCAGACTAATTGTCAACTTTTTAAATAATGGATTTTCCTTTTGTTGTGAGGTTTTGATTCAAATAAGTTTTTTTTTAAACTTGGGGCTTTGTTTGCTAATCATTTTATTAAAATGCTGGACCACTAGGCTGAATATCCCAGCCTTTTAAAATTTTCCTAATTCTAAGGCGGTTTAACCTTCCACCACTACTGCTATCATCCAGCCCAAGATTTCTTGATACTCCTTTTGTTCACATGTGCTTCTGCTCACCAGTGCTAATAGCGACACCTCCGGTCGGAATAGCCAGAGGCTTAGGGAATAAATTCTGGTAAACTGTGGCAGTGCACCGGTCGTACAGTTGTCTCAGTTCTGCAGTGGGCAACTCTAGTTTCCTAACTTTCAAGGCTGTCCAGGGGTTGGATGGATGGCCTTTTAAAACATGGAATTAACTAAGGCTATTGGCACCGTGACTCTGGTTATCGGTAGAGCTATCAGCACTGGTTTTTTGAATAAGTCGAGCTTTCTAGTATCTTGATGGCCTTCAGAATAGCTGTTTTGATGCCTACTTTTAGCTCTAGTTAAAATAATCAGGTACTCTGTAGCTTTGAAACCCTCTTGTCTTACAGATGTGGTTAGGTGTTGATGTACCAAATCAAGGTAGTAAACAGTCCAAGATGCAGTTGGAGGCCATCCTGCCCTGCCCTATGCTCTGTGAACTGACCTAGCTAGGCCTTGTTCCTCTATCTGTGAATGCGTGACTCATCGATATGGGCGTTTGTGTTGGGCCCATACCAACCTTGTTTAGTCCCACAGTGTTTTGTTCGCCCCACGGAGGCCAAGAAAGCTGCAGATGAGGCCAAGATGAGATTTGCCCACATAGATGGAGATCATCTGACACTGCTGAATGTCTACCATGCTTTTAAACAAAGTAAGTGTAAATTAGATTAAAGGTGCTCTTTTGTCTAAATGTCACTTGCAGCATATAAGATGTTTCTTCATCTCACTTTCATTTATTATCCATGACAATTTTACATTAGAAACCCAGAGGTTCCTCAGAAAAACTCCTGACTAGCATTTAAAATAGAAATTGCCAATCTATTTCAAACTGGCTTATGTTTATAATCAAGGGGAAAAGCACCAGTTACAAAAAAGCTGAAAAATACAGGTTGATAAAAATGGAAGACTTAAAAATCCATCACTGAGATATAAATTATTATATACTTCTTATTTTTGTACAATTTATACTAAAGAATAGTTTTGTATTTCTATAATCAGCACTTTTACATTTTTACTAATACGCAGCTTTTTACATGAAGGTAAAACTAATGAGAAAAAGCAACAGATTCAAATGTTCGTTTTTATCTGTAAATATGAGGGAAAAGTTCAAATTCTACTGCTAATCTTCAAAAAAGTATTACTATTGAAAGATGTACTATTTTCTTACCTATAAATGTGGCAAAAGTTCAAGAAAAAAAGATGTTCCTTACCTGTGTGACAGTGAATTTAGTGAACCAGTCAGTCATACCTAGAAGATTGGAATATAAATTGTGTGGTCTTTACAAAAAGCAAATTTTGTGTTACCAGCGACCATAACAGCTTAATACTCTTTAACCCAGAAACAATCTGGGAAATTATGTTGTAGTATTCTGTGGACACAAATAATTTTACAGATTTTCATCTCAGAATTACTTTTGATAGTAAAAAGTTGGAAACTACCTAAATGCCCGAGTGGTAGCAAGATGGTTCTGTGAATTCTGATTGAGCTTTTAAATCTTGTTGTCAGGATATTTAGTGATGTGAAAAATGTTTGCCAATTATTTTTAAATGAGAAAACAGTAATAATAATCAAGTTATCATTAGCTGCTTTAGTTGTAACATACCATTTACAAAAGTTAAGCGAGAGGGAATCTTAAATAAGGAAGAAAAATACAGAAATGAATTGCAACAAATTCTGAAAGATTGTGATTTCTACATTTCCAAAAGCTAAACTAATGGATGGTACGTAATCAAAAACTTAAAGCCCTTTACCAACATGCCATGACAGAATTGTGAGTATATCAGTCACTGTGTAAATTTTTGGGTTTTGATAATTTGAATTTGAGTTTCTTTATTTATAAAATTCACATTCTGATTTTGTACCTCTTGTTTTATTTAGCTGATTTTTATTGTCTCATTAAAATTCTATTTACATTCCTAAAATTATTTCTCAGGGCAAGAAAGGACAGAGCCAGAGCCCTTTTGTGCCCAGATATAATAAACTGGCAAATGTAGACTGTGAAGGAAACTTGAGAAACCCAGAGCTGAAGGCCACCATGTGGTTTACTTCAAGACTCTTGTTTTATCAAACCCCTTGTGTTCAAATATTGCTAAAGCATAATGTTAAAAGACTGTCCTTCATAGAGTAAGTCAGGTCAAGAAAACTGTATTCCTGTTTGTCAAACATCATACTAGGTGACCAAGAGGTTAATCTCTTTTGATCTTACGGTTAAAATAATAGTTTTAAGTGATAATTTAAAGATTTGAAGCAGAACGTGGTCTTTTACCCTCTTACTATTTTTCATTTGGGCTTTTGGCAAATAAGAACAACTGTGTATTTGGGATTTGTAATGATATTTCGAAGATGAAAGTTAGGATTAATAATATTTTGAACCTGTTTCTATTTAAAGTAAAGTAATATGCTCTATGTACTTTTTATATGCTATAAATAGCAATAAACGAAATTAGAGATTGATTATTTAAGATGGTGAAATTACTAAGTAATGCTTATTTATGAACATGCTCAGTCTTCTGAGGGTGTTTTCTGCCAAAAGATTAAAGTTATACACACCTACAGATGCTGTTACTCTACTCTGCTGGCGAGTAAGACCATCAATCAGAGTTAGTATAATGAATTAGAGGGATAACATCCACCTCCTAGATGCATGGTCATTTTCTAATGAATACTTCCCATTGCCAGAGGGATGAAAAAACCAGGGGATGGTTTTTAGACCTGTTCTGTAAATTTGCCATAACAGAAGGAGTTGGTATTTGAGTGAACTGTCTTCGTTAGTTAATAGTAGGAGCACTTTTTATTTTTTAATAAATCAAACTTTTCCAGATCACCACATATTATTTGAATGTTTTTTATCCCATTTACTGAACTTGAAATATTTTCTTTTTGTTAGGCTAATTGAAACATCAAGTGTATTTGAAATGTAAATATTTCAGATATTAGTTAATATGTTTTTCATTAGAGACAGTGATTAATCACATGGTAAAGCTAAAATGTCCTGTTGATAAAACGTTTTCTTAATATTTTTGTAAGTAACTTATTTTTCACAAACAACTACACTAAAACATTTGTTTATCTGTGGTAAGGAGATATCATTTAAATTTGGAGAATATTTTGTATTGGTGAGAAAAATAGTATTATTTTAATACAATATTTCCAATTTTGATTTGTCAGTCCTATTTATCACATTAGTTGTAATTTTAGAAATACAAACGTTTTAGATGATAGCTGTTTATCATGACAAATAATTGTGATTTTGCTAATCTTTAATGTTTGAAGAAACTCAAAAAAGCTGCCTTCCAGAGTCGGCATCTTAAGCCTTTAAGTTTAGATGTTTCTGTTGCCTTTCAGTGAGTTACACAGCATCATCGTAAGCTTCCAGTGGCTGTTTTTTGTTTTTCCTTCTGCATGGGATAGTTAGTGGACATTTCAAATCATTATCATGTTCTTTAAAGACCTGTTTCCTACCTCCAGTCACTCTTCTGAAATAGGAATGAGTTTTATAATGGATAAGAATTTACTATTTTTTGTTTTCTCTGATAATCTATTAAGACAAAAACTGCATTATAATTGGTACAATCCTAGAACTTAGCAGAAAAATCATACAACACAGATTAGTATTTATATTGTGGTAACTGGAGACAAATGAACATGGGTCTAATTTTCATGCCTTTTATCCCCATGTATTTCCAAGACCTCTCTCATTTTTATTTATCCAAGGACCTGTGAAGTAAATGATGCAGTTTTCCACTCTAACTGACTTTGGAACATAAAAGATGTCACTGTAAATTAATGATAATTCACCTTTAACTGTAAATGAGCAAAACTAGGTTAAGTGGGTTTTTTGTTTTATTTTATTTGTTTATTTTTTGGTACTTGGGATTGAACACCCCTCCTGAGCTACATCCATTTTGTTTTGCTTTGAGACAGGCTCTCAAGTTTTGGAGGCTGGCCTTGAACTTAGGATCTTCCTGCCTGAGCCTCCCAGATAATCTGCATTTTTCTAACTTCAGGGCAGTATTTGATTATCTTAATTAAGACTGTGTTTTCTTTGAAGATAAGGAAGGCATAACATGTTACCGAATTTCCCCAGCCCAACCATGTCTAATAAACTGTCTTGATGAATGTTAGTAGTAAATAATTCACAAAGAACACTTGATTCATAATTACTGCTTTGACTTCTAGTAACCTAAAATTTGTAGTACTATATCTGATTTTGAACCATAGTACAGGTTTTTAAGGAAGTTGGTAGCATTGTAGTTCAGGAAAGAAAATGATGTGGGTAAAATCTGCTTTCTGGATTATTTGGCTTTCTGCTTTATAACAATTTTTCCTTTTTAATTAGAAAATATTCCAATGTGGATGATTCATGGACCCCTGTTTTTCCTTCCCTTCAACTTTTTAGATCACGAATCGGTTCAGTGGTGTTATGACAACTTCATTAACTACCGGTCCCTGATGTCCGCAGACAATGTACGCCAGCAGCTATCTCGAATTATGGACAGATTTAATTTGCCTCGTAGAAGTACTGACTTTACAAGCAGGGACTATTATATTAACATAAGAAAAGCTTTGGTTACTGGGTATTTTATGCAGGTATGTAGATTATAAAAAGTGCATAATTAATTACATATAACTTTAATTGATTTATTAAACACTTGACTCCACTTAAGCACAGAAGTCGGTTTATAAACAGCACCAATAAAAATTAATCTTAAATATTGTTGCATCTAGTCTTAAATGAATTAATATATTCAGAAATTTTTAAGTCTAGTGATTTAACAAGTTAAAGTCCTAAATGGTAAAATTAGTAGTCCAGTTAGGTTAGATTCAACTTTAGATTTATATTTTTACTTCTGAAGCCTTTGTTATTCTAAATAAGTACTTGGTGACCATTTTTTGATTTTGTGTGTGTGTCTGTGTGCGTTTCAGCTCTTGACTTGATAAATGTATTAAAGTGTTGTGTGTGTGTTTCAGTTCTTGACTTTTCATAAATGTATTAAGGTTTCCCTGAATCTCAGTGTTAATTGGAAATGTAAAAGTACTGAAGTGAAGCAATTATTTGGGTGCATTCAGAAGTACAGTTCACTTTATCTAGAAACTAAGCACCCTTGAATTTAAATTTGCCAGTAAGTCGATTTTATTAACAGTTTACATGTATTTATAAATAAGACTCTTGGGCATTGCAAAGGGCAAAAGTGTCTTACAATTTAAAAGATTTAGTTTAGTTGAAGTGTACGATCTTGGAGGCTTTCAGAACTTTAAAAATGTTAGGTAAGTATTGTGAAAGTTTATTTTAAGGGGTATAAAACATGGAGAAATTATGTTTGAAAATGAACAGTCCAGGGGCTGGAGCGGGGTGGCTCAGTGGTTTCGACGCTTCCCTGGTGAGCGCGAGGACCCGGGTTCAAACTCCAGCACCACGTACACAACTAAGTGTTAGAGCAACTAAGGCCATGTGAAAAACTAAATAAAGTTGTTGTTTCTCCCTTTCTCTGTCTCTCTCTCAAAAAAAAAAAAAAAAGAACAGTCCATTACTTTAGTTGGTATTAATTTTTAAAAAGGTTTGTATTCCATTGCCTGCTTGATTGTTTATTCTTTCTTTGTCCTTGTCTGTTAAAATGTACGTTAAAGCCAGTTTTGCCCATTTTAGTGAACATAAACACACAATTCCAGAGTCAGAAATCACAGATATCTGTGAAGTGTCTGTATTTGAATGAAGATAACAGAATGTTATCTTATTTATAAGATTTTTATGCTTAGTAAGAATTAGGTGAATAGTTGAATATAAAGAACTCTTTTCCAAGCTTTTGTTTATTTTCTAAAAAGTTTCTTGTAAGCAGCATTCCATGTATCTTAACACCTTGTAGGTGCTTAATAAACATTTATTGAATGAACTGAAGTTAATTTTCTATTATTCACATGCTTCTTTATGCACACAATTCTAGAATTGGAAAGGAGGGTAGGCTGTCTTTTTTTTCCCTATTTGTTAACTAAATATTAGGCAAGTGTCTAGTCAAAATGTTTGTTTATCTAATGCCGTCCTTTTTACTCTTTCTTATTCAAACCATAGACATTAATGTGTAATTAGCTGGTAATGAGCCTATTCCAGGTAGTGTAGGGCAGGAAGAACCAGATAGGAAAAAATCAGACTCTGTGGACCCATTAGATCTTGTCAAAACTTGCAGTAATAGAGCAGCAGCCATAGACAAGTGGGTGTGCCTGTGTTCAGTAGAACTTACGAATGCTGAAATTTGATTTTCTTGCTTCCCAGAATGGTTAATGGTTTTCTTTTGAATTTTGTTTTCTGCTCAAGTCATTTGGAGCTATATATAGACCATTCTTGGCTCATGGGCCTAACAAATACAAGTTTGATTTGGCCTATAGGCTGTGCCTGGCTACCCTGGCCTTTATGGGGCAGTGATAAATAGGAAGCGCTGGAGAAGGTCAAGCAAAGCAGGAGCCCTGCCTGTTGTTAACTGTGCAGTTAGCTTGTAACTTTTGTAACTAGCGCATCACACGCGTTGACTTTAATTTGCTGGGTTTTGGTTTCAGGTGGCACATTTAGAACGAACAGGGCATTACTTAACTGTGAAAGATAACCAGGTGGTTCAACTGCACCCCTCTACTGTTCTTGACCACAAGCCTGAATGGGTGCTGTATAATGAATTTGTTCTGACAACAAAGAATTACATCCGGACATGTACAGACATCAAGCCAGAATGGTACGCATAGTTTTTGCTTTAATAGTTTTTGTTAGTATTTTGCTTGGACTCGAATCCAGTTCTTTTGCAGGAGTCATTTCTTTCTCTTTGCTTATTGGGGAACTTGATTTTCTCCTCAGGTAGGAGTAGATGATCTGGTTGTATAGGCATGGGAAATAGACCTGATCTTATTCTCTCTCAAACTTCCCTTTGGTGAAAGGACGGTGGGAGTGTTGGTGTAGGCAAGATTGGGATTTGTCTTTTTAGTATTTGTCCCATTGCAATTAAGTGTTTAATATATGCTGGTATTTTGGGGAACTTTGCAGCTATAAAAGTTACTGGTCTTTGTATTATAGCATAATTGCTTTTTAAAAATATAATTAGAATGGACTTTAGTTTTAAGCAAAATAATCCCCACCCTGTGTTTTTGTTTGTTTGTTTTTAACTATTTTTGCCAGACCCAATCTCTTAATGATGAGAAATATCAACCAAGAGTGGTGGGACTGGAGCACTTAATTTTGGGTGATGTCACTTGCTTGCTGTTCTTTAGCTTTTTTTCTTATAGATTGATGAATTTGACACTTAAGTTGTGTAGAAATTTACCATTTCATCTAAAGAGATTTGTTGAGAAATGTGTAGTTGTTTCGGCATATAGTCACAGTTAGTAAACGATTGAAAATGAGAAGGCGGTGTAGTGGTTTGAAAACCAAGATATTTTCTTACATCGAATCTATATTAACTATAATCTTTGACGAGCAGTTCAAAATAAGCTGGAGTGATGAAATCAACAACCTTATGTGTTCTCTTCATGTTGATAGAAAGTACTTTTAAAAGAATATATCACAAGGCTACTCTTAAGGTTTAGAATAAATTCAACAGAAATATTATATTACTAGATTGATGCATTTCTAAAAGTGGTGTTTTTATCATTGGTGTGGATTTGTAGATTTGCCTTTGTTCACCAGTATATTAATGATTAAAGTGTAGCTTATTAGCAGCTTGTGCTTTAGCTAAATTTAATTTGATAATTTTTCCCTCTTCTGAACAGGTTGGTGAAAATTGCCCCTCAATATTATGACATGAGCAATTTCCCACAGTGTGAAGCAAAGAGACAGTTGGACCGCATTATTGCCAAACTTCAATCCAAGGAATATTCACAGTACTGAATTCCATGCTTAGAACTGAAGTTATTCAGAGGACAGCTTTAAAAGATGAATGAACTCAAAAGTTCAAGTTGTGCTCTTCACGTTGGTTCAATAATGGCCTTTATTTGAAAGCTTTTTAATTTTTCTTTACAGTAAATATTCCATTCTGATTTCATAAATTAAACATTTATGCCTCCCTTTTGTGTTGACACTGTAGCTCATACTGGAAAAGTCGATCAATGTTTTGCAGTTTATTGAAAGTAGTTCTATATATAACAATGTTATAAGCATTTCTTTAGAAATGGTTGAAAATGCTTCTAAAATGTGATTATCGACCATGGTATGCATGATCGTTGTAATTGTTGACATTCCTTTTAGAAGTTGTGAAATGTTACAACTTGTGCTTATGTAGACACAATCTTCTGTCTCAGTACAGAGGCACTGACTTCAATAAAGTCTATTTATACTAATTTTGGTCAAAGCCCTTTGGTATCTTTATTCTAGTCTCTCTAAGTATAACTGCTTCTCTTCCCAAGTGTGAGGCTTTTTCTTTTTTATCATAATTGTACTCTTCGTATTTAGCATTTTTCTGCGAGGACTACTCCCTATGTACAGTAGTAGTTAAAGCAATATTTTTAAGAGCATAGTGTAGCACTTTGTTAGCTTAATCAGTATGTGATCTAATGAGATAAAATATGTAATATCTCTTGAAATTGAATCCCAAGAAAGAGTAACGAAAGCATAACTGTCTTTTGTCTTTTAATTTCATAAAGCTGATAATTTATTATCTTGTTACCACATTTTTGCCAGATCTTTTTAATAATAACTGAGATAAGCATTTTTAAATACTCTAGCCTCTGAAACATGTTTATTTGTATTAGATATGAGGGGATGATATTGTATTGTATATCTCAATCAGTTCTTCTAAATTTTCAGTGTTGGGGTTTTTTTTTTTTTTTGCAATATACAAACTCATTTGTGTAGTGTGTTAACAATGAGAATTTGACCTTCCGTTTTCTATAATAGGCAGTAGACAAATTAAAACCCTTTTGGAACCAAAAATGGGATGTTTGATGTGACCCATCAAAGATTCTGTAATAAATCAGCTTTTTTCATTTGAAGACTAAACACTGTATTCATTAATGTCTGGACCCCTTCTTTCTTCTCCCCTTTTTTAAATGTTAAGAGAAAATTTATGGGTTGTGTTGAATTTTAATATACATGAAAATAAGTTTTAGTACGTGGCATTCAGATTTAGTTGGGTAAATTAACTGAGGCTACTTGGGTCCTTTTTCGGTGTGGGCAGCTATTAGTTAGTAGTGACTAGTAGTTTCTGAAAGTTAATTGCCTCTTTCGTAAGTGCCTCATTTTGTTCCCATTCTTTTCATGCTAGAGCAATGTTTCAGATTACATTTAAATATTGGTATGACTTTCTAGGAATTAGGAGTACTCTTTCCAGTTTGTAAGTGATGAGCCTGCGTTGATCACAACCATATGAAGACAGTAGTACAAGCTGGACTTCTTCTCCCCCTCACAGTATCTGCCCCACCGCCTCAAGTTTTGCCAAGCTGGCCACATGTAACCAATCTTGGCAGTTTCTTACATATTATTGGCTAAGGTATGACTCCTAAAATTGTGGTCTCTTAACACTTTATCTTAGACTTGGCAACTAAACCAAAATTGTGACAGTTTTCTTTATTATAAATTTAGGACCTCTGTGTTATAGAACAAAATTAAATTTTAAGATTAAGCACTAATATTTGGAAAATCATTTTGAAGATTAAATGTTTTCCTCGTTGGCTCTCAGAACAGCTGCCTTTCCTTTTTTCCCTTTATTTATTTATATGCTCATGTATGTATTTAAAAAGGGTTTTTTTTCCCCCATCTGTTTTTTGTTTTTCCTCTACTTAGTTGTGTTTGTGGTACTAGGGATTGAACCCAGGTCCTTGAACATGCCAGGCAAGCTCTCTATCACTGAGTGCACATCTCCAGCACAGTCTTTTAGTTTTCTTTTTTTCTGTATGTGCTCATTTAGGATCAAACCCAGGCCATCACATATGCTAGGCATGTGTTTTGCCACTGAGGTACAGCCCTGGGTAGAATCTTTGAACCTGTAGAAGTTGAGTAAATTAACACTACTTAAAAGAAGTGAGACAATATAAAGTATAACATAAACTGACCAGAATCCAAGAATCTGAAAGCATTCCACCCTCATCTTTTTCATATAGCATTTGACAGAGTCCTAGAATGGAATGTTTATAAAGCAGCTAAGTAGCTTGTTTTCTTGTCATTCTTCCTCTAACATGGTTTCTAGGTACCCTGAAGGCTGCTGGTTAACCTCTGCAAGGTGCTCTCTGGATTGCTGTCAATACTATGGTCTCAACCAGAGTGTGCAGTTGATCTTGTATTTCCTACAGGATCATGCTTGCCATATCTTCTGTTAACGCAGCTTAGAATTACATGAACCTTTCAAACAACCAGAGCACATTTTTGGTTCATATTAATCTTACTTTAAATTTACGGCACCTAATTATTACATTAGTGTTTATCTTTGTGACTTTTGAATGAGAAAGGCCCTTCACAGTCCTTGGGCAATGATAACTTCCTTCACATATTTAAATGCATCTGTAGCTAATTAAATAACATATAACAAATTAAAGCTGAGATAGGAATATCTTAATTATGTGTTTTCTAACAGTCCCAGAATTGCTGTAGCAACATATACATTGTTTTCAAATGCAGTTTTCATCAGTATGGTAGATAATTATATGAACATTACTTTGCATTTTGCAGTTTGTTTTTATAGTAGAGGATGGGGGGAGGTTCTTTCTCATGCATTATTTCAGTGGTTCTTTATTAAAGAACTTTGCTGCTCTACTTCGATACCTATGTGCCTCATAAGTTGCCGTTGCACAAATGATCGAGTAGTTCATCTCGCTATCAACATGGCAAACAAAGATGTGCTTTGAGAATTTATTAATTTCAGTGCCTTTAATTACTTGTATGTATAACAAAGGCTATACTTCACTTACTGTAGATTCTCTAACTTGAACTCTGGATAATTGCTGATTTCTACAGCATTTGCACTCAGCCTAATAAAAGTAACACTTTCTAGCCAGCTTTTATGTTACAAGGATTAACTCAAGCCTGGGAGTTACATGTCTGGCAAGTTGCTTATAATTTCTTTCTTTCTCTCTTGTTTTTAATTGCTATAAGGATTTTATTGTTTCAAATGATGCAGGTTTTTAATAGACTCTACATTCATGATTAATGGACTTGTAAATTGAAACAACTCAAGTTATAAACATGGGAAGGCCATATTTATATAACTTGACAATTTTTTAAGCCGTTCAGTTTCATTTTACTTGTTAGTGGTATTCCTTTGTAGGACTAATAATTTGATTAGTGGTTCTGACCATTGTTCACTTTATTAAGCACCAGGCTCAGAGAGGTATTTCTGTGAGGCTAGCTATAAAGAAAGATTGATAATAAGGGGCCTTCTCAAATTATGGTGTAGTGGGGTCTAAAAACTGTACAGAGAACTAGTATAAAGCAAAGTGTGATGAATGCAGTATAAAGGAAAAGGCTGTCTGAAGGTTCAGTTAAATTTAGGCAGGTCTTTAAAATGGATGTCCTTGCAGCTGCTAGGAAGGGGATATAAGTTGCCCATTAAGTTAAGCAGTTGTGTGACCTAGGAAGGCTTGCTGAGTAGCTTGCTAGAACTTCTCTGGTTATAGCTGGTTCCCCCCACATCACATGCCTGACGGTAGTTCACACAGATTTCTAGTAAGGAGATCTACATTCATGTACTAGAAATTTAATTTTTTTTTTTTAACTTAAACCTGGATTCTGGGTCACTATTTGTAGCTGATTCAGGAGTCAGGTAAAATTTTTTAGAGAAGGTAGTGTTTTAAATGATGAACATTGTTCACTTTCTTAAGCACCAGCTCGTAATTAAGCAATTATTAGGATATCAACAGGATTAACATGGGGCAGAGGTTTTTCATTGGTCTCTATTGAGGTACAATTTACGTATATTAAGGTGTGCCCTTTTAGATGTCCAGTCGATAAAATGGGACACATGTATTCTGTTGTATCATCACAGTTGATAAATTTTCATCACCCTAGAAATCTCTCCATCCGTTTGCAGCTAATAACTTTCCATTCCTCTAAGATGCTTTTTAGCTCTGAACTTCTGTTCTTTTAGTTTTGCCTTTTCCAATAGGTCGTAAATGAAATCATATGTGTCTTAGGTTAAGTGGCTGGTGACAGTTTTTGCCCTTTTAATTATTAGTTTGTTTTATCATTAGGAGAGTATATTTGGATCCAACTCCTCCATGAGATAAATGTTTTGCAGGCTGTCATTTTCCCCAGAGTGTCTTTTGAAGAGCAGAACATTTAAATACTGAAGAAGTCCAGTTTGTCTGTTTTTTGTAGTTGTTGTCTTAAATGGTTTGTGCTTTTTGCATCATGGCCACTTTTGACAGCGTGTTGAGAAGGCAGCAAGGGGTGCAGTTGGCTACAGCATGATGGGTCCTGCATAGAAGGACAGATGAGGGTGTGAGTCAGGTTGGGCTTGAGTTGTGGAGAACCTCGAAGTGGGTTTGAGTTCAGTATGGAGGATGGATTGCCGTAAAGGGGACACTGAAGCCAGGTGCGGGGCAGAGGAGGACTGCAATGACCAATGTATTGAGATTGAACCAGAACAGAAGGATAGAAGGGAAAGGGCAAGAGGTGAAGTAAGGTATAAAGCAAAGGGGTTGTCCCAGGTAGCTAGTGTAGGATATGAGTTCATGACTTTGGATGCCAGTTGTGAATCTAGGCTGCAGATCAATTTATTAAGATCTTAATTGCCACATAGAAAAATGGCATAGATTACAAGCACAGAGCCTTTTCATCAGGGAGGTAGGAAAGATGAGATCAGAAAGAAACAATTTAGATAGTGCAGTTTCTGTAAGGTTTGTTGGGTGAAAGTTGTGAAAATGCAGGTCATTGAAATTTGCAGTTTTGGTCTTCATCCGATTAGTTTTTGTAGGCTGCAGGTGGAGAATGTATGCAGGTATCTAAAAGAGCCAAGGTGCAGCCTGTCCATGTATTTTTATGTGACCATTGTAGGATATTTCAGACCAACGGAGAAATAACAAGGCTTTCAGAATATCAGTAAGTGTGGCATGGGCAGTCTCTTTAAAGATCAACATCACTCATTAATCATTCACATTGGTTGTGTCTGCCCTTACAGCTTCTGCTTGCCATCCCCCTGGCCCATTGGCATTGTGAGTAAGAACGGGATATGAAGTGGTTCAGGCTCACAGAGGCTGCTTTTTACCAAGAGTTGCATGGTTAAGAGTGAACCAAGAGGTGGAGGGGCAACATTGCCATGTTTTTATTTTAGGAGAGCATGGGATTGAGATGACACTTTAGACAGACAAAGTTGAAGCTGAAATCAGTGGTGATGCCTTGGAAATAAGGAGAAAATATTCTTAAACCAGGGCAAAGATAGAAGGAAGGGTTATGGGACTTACCTCCAGTCTTTTACTTCGGCAGAGAGAGATGAGTCTGTAAATATGAGTGAAGTGCAGTGAGTTCAGGCTTGAGGAAAGCAGTGTTTGAAAGAGATTAGGAAGATAATTTGGAAGTAAGCAATAGAGCATCTTGGGTGTGTCTTGATCTGATGACTTTGTGAATTCACTCTCAGTTTACTGTGCTAGGTAGAGATCTGTAGCCTGAAAACCAGGGGAGGGTCGACCCAGGTGAATGACAACAGGCATGGAGTTATTAGAATGGTCAAGTTTTAAAGATCTCACCATAAAAAGAATCATTAAAGCGAATGTTCTTTCTTTATGCGTGAGTTTAGTACCTTCAGCGTGGTGGATTTGCACGGCAGCTGTACCCATAAACTGAGAAAGTGGGTGTTCTCTGTTTTGTGCTCTCGTGATTCTGGTTCACAGTGTTGGTGAACATCTGCGCTTCAGTAGTACCTGTGGTGTCTCTGCTGAGAGGCGTTTTTCATCTGAGCTTATTATACATTTGCTGTTTTGTGTAAAGAATTGGGCAGTTTAAAGTAGAAATTTTCACTTAATCAAATCCGAGGACCGATCAGAGTGAAATGAGATGTACTGTCGGTTTTAGGGACTGATTTATTTATTTATTTTAAGAGAGAAAGAGATTTTTTTTTTTTTCCATCTGACTCTTGTTTCTCCGACACTTGGTTGTGTCCATGGTGCTGGAGTTCAAACCCGGGTCCTCAGACATGCCAGGCAAACACCATAACCACTGAGCTACCACTCCAGCCCCTGATATGTTAAAGACCATTACTGAATGGAAGTTTATTTAAATGATTAGAGAGATGTGTTTTATTTTAGATTATATAAAGTACTCTAATTGCTAAGATTAGGTGCTGGGAAATATTTCAGCTCTTTGTTACTCTCGCTCTTCAGTGCCTTGGCATAGCAAAGAACCTAGTATTAATAAACGGAAGATCAAAGAAAAATGTTGGTTGATGTTGAAGGACAGAGTTACAAATTGGGATTGTGTAGAAAATGAGAAATGTAGTTATTTTTGTCATAGTTTACACACTTAGCTTGTGGTAAAAGATAAAACTGATTAAAAAATCAAAGGTTAATGTTAATTTTGAAATGATTTTGATCGTAATTTACAGTGCTGGTGCATTAGGTTTGAGTTGCTTAATGCTTTTCGTAAATAGGCTCTTAACCACTTGCCAGTCGCTGACTTACTTTCAGTGAAGCTTTATAAGGGGGTAAGCGGAAGGAGTCACAAAATGTGCCGTGTCTGTTCTCAGGGAACATTTGGCTAACACCCTCATTTTTAGACAAGAGAATGGGGCCCAGAAGTTGGGCTTCTAGCTGGTAAGCTGATCCTCACAGCCCAGTAGTCACCAAGGGAAGGATCTGTATTTGTTCCTATGACTGTCTCCAACTTAAACGTTTTTTGTGTGGAATATCCTTTTTTCAGTCTTTAAGAATTAATGTTTCTATCCAGAAAGGGCAAACTGAAGAAGAATGTGAAAGGAACTTTAGAAGATTTTATCTCAGTCCTTTTCCAACTTCCCTTTGTGTTCCAGTCTTAGAGTTGACATAAATTCTCCCTTTCTCAGTTTAAAAAAAAAATTCTATTCATCTTATGTTTAATGTGCATAGAGTTGCTGAGAAATAAAGTACACTGTTCAACTTAAAAAAAAAAAATACACAGGGGCTGGAGTGGTGGCTTGGTCGCTTGGCAGTTAAGGTACTTGCCCGGCATGCACAAGTACACGAGTTCAAACCCCAGCACCACGTACACAACGATGTCTCAGAGCAACGAAAATCACATGAAAAATGAAATAAAAATTGTTTCTCACTCTCACTGTTCCTCTCTCTCTTTTAAAAAAAAAAATGCATGGGAGCATTCACCAGTGCTAACATTCCTTACATTTTGATTTTGTCTTTTTTAAGAAATGGTAAACAAGCTTGTATAGTAAATTATTTTTTAAAGAATGATTAATTTCGTCTGTCATGTGATATGAGTATGTTAATTCTGTGTACTTTTACCATAGACTTAGTTTATTGAATATAAAAACCATGCCGAAGTCTGTTTTCTAAAATATTTTTAAAATGCTCAAATCTTGATATTTGGCTTTTTTGTGATCGTTGCTTTCCTAACTCAAGTATACTAATGAAACTCTTTGTAACTTGAAGTAGTTTGCATTTAATTTCCTTCCTGTTTATCTTGCATTTAGGGAGCTGGACTGATACTTTTAAGGTGTTTTCAGAGTCCCTACTTTTGCTTGCCCTCCTAGAGAGATTTGATCACTCCATGAAACAGGAGTTTTTATCAAAAGTGCTGGCTGCTTTAGAGGTGTCTGCTTAAAGTGGGGCAGAACTGGTGAGGATCTGCTCGCATCCGTTCTGCTGATAAGAGTTGATGCGTTATACTCAGAGGTCAGGAAAACCTTTGAGAGCCAAGTTTCCCAGTGTTTTGTTTTCTTGCCAAAGAAAAATCTAGTGAGTATCTTTTGGTATAGGGAACTTTTAAGAAAGTAGTTCTTGGACTGTAAAAGTCATGTTTAAATCAAGAAACAGGAAGACTAAAGGCAACATAGAAAACAACTGTTGTGGTGGAGGGAAACCTCCTCCAGCACTAGGGTAGATTGCGTTAAACTATTGCACAGCAGCAGAGCCCCAAGGTCACATAGCCTTTTGCCAGCAAAAGTGGAATTCCTCACTGGTGCTCCCTCGGCAGCAGCCGTCTTCCCTGAGCTGGGCACCAGGGCCTTGGTCAGCTGCCTGCTGAAGATGGTGCTCTTCCTGAGTTTAGCAGGTCAAGGAGGTGGGTGTAGTGCACTTTCCCATTCCGGCTCACTGTTCACTTGAGAGCAGATGTCCCGTGTTCTTGGTCCTCTACAGGGTTCTGAAGAGCCTATCTTTTTTGTTTTGTTTTTTTACTGGTGGCTTGCTCCCTTATAGTGCAGGTTTTCAATACAACCATTCTTTGTGTTTTTTAAATGGATGTGGCTGGTTTGAGGGAACATAATCCAAAAGTAACTTGCTCATTTTGTTGGTTGGAAACATTTCCAAAGTGAGTCATATGCTCTCTCCTGCTTCTTTACACCAGATTGCTTTAGCCAGCGACTCACAGCCATCATGATGATCATTGTCTCTTTATCTCTGTACTTGGAATAAAATTCGAGTATTCAAGGCTGCAACTCTGTGAGGCTGAGTTCCTTAAGGGCTAGTGCCATGCACGTCACTGTGTCCCTAGCGTAGCACCATGCCCAATGTGCAATAACTTTCCCACAAATCTTTTAAAAATATGAGTGCTGTGGCTTTCTTTTCTTGTGCTTTTCATGGTGCTGGTCCCCTCTTAAGAAGTCCTACCTTCTTAGATCTCCTGTCCTTTTTCTTAACCCATTAGCCTAGAAACTGGATCATGCAAATGTGTGGACAGAATGAGGTAGGCATATGATGTGATGGCAGCATTGGCATTGTAAACAGACTGATGGGCTTTAATCCTAGCACTGCCCCTATCTAGCCTCGCCCGAGATGGATTGGTGACCTCCCTGTGCCTCTTACTCATTTCTGAAGGGAGAATTGATTGATGACAATAGTTGCCAAAGTGGTTGCTTTTCACTAAATGAAGTGATACATGGCCGGTAGCAGCAGCTTTTCCTCTTCTACCGTCACAGATTTAGGTAGGTAGTTTTTGGGGCCTATATGTAAAGCTCCCTTCTTTATATGGATTTTGACACATATATTGTGACCTCCTAGAGATCCCGTGTGGGGTTCTTAGTTGTCTTCTGGAAACCATGTGTAAGTGTCGATGTTGCTGTGAATGTCACCAGAGTATTCTGCCTGAATGCTTCCCCTTCTCGTTATATGCCCGGTGATGCTTGAAGTGTCTGGAAAGCATGTATTGAAAGGAGTCACACGCATTTGTGAGTTGAGAATGTGGTATCTATGACAGTGTTTGTAGATGTTGTAATCTGCTGAAGTCATTGTCTGATTACAGATCGATGACTAAACTGTATCTGCAAGGGGAACTCAGGACACTGTGGACTCTAAGAATTGAGTTTAAGTTTCCAGGAAAGGCCGTATTTGTTTTGACCTTCTGTTTTAGACTCCTCAGTGGGTTTTCCACAGCCAGACCAGCAGGAGCAAGTCCTTAGGCATAGAGAAGATTTTCAACTTTGACATACAGGCTTTTCTTTCTATAATTTCTTTATTCTAGTTCAATAAAGGTAGAGAGGAAAGTAATAATGAAACAGCATAAATTAATTAAAGTGCTTTTTACGCACTTTGTACTAAAGAGTAAAAACGATAGCCATTATGGGATCAAGGAAGTATTTTTTTTTTAATTTTTTTAAGAGAGAGAGCATCAATTATTTATTCATTTGGTTTTTGTTTCTCCGACACTTAGTTGTGTATGTGGTGCTGCAGTGTGAACTCAGGTCCTTGCACATGGTGGGCATTCGCTCCTGCTAAGCAACCACTCCAGCCCTGAAAATCGTTTTTCTTTGTGAAAAAAATGTATAGATTTTTCTTTTTACCAGGTTTTATCTAGTTACTAATTATGAACTGTATCAGTCCCGTTTTCATATTAAAGTGTTATGTCCAAGCAATATAAAGAGCTATTACTAGTGATCTAAAAGTTTTCCATAGCCACTGGGCTTTCTGTAGAATTTCTAGGTCTGTTAGATCTGTTTTTGGAGCTAGGGTTTAAAGTGTAGACGTGGGGGTCCTCCCTCCCCTTTTCCTTCCAGATCATTAGTAGTTGGAGGAGGGCCTTTGTGCACAAAGGCCTTAGCAGTAGGTGAGTCCTTGGTGTTGAGGAGATCCTGAACCTGGTGCTGGGGGAGTTAAATACGGTGGCAGGTGAAACGGTGCTGTTAGAACTTAACCAGTGACTAGTAGATGGGCTCGTTGCCTTCTGACACTGTTCTGAGTGAAGGCTGTTTAATTGTGTTGCTTCTCTTTATGATAAGCGTTTGGGATCCACAAATGTATTTCTGTTATATAAGATTTGATTTGCGTGATTATTTTCCCCCTTAAATTCTGCTTTACATGAAAAGTTATTTGGAAAATGTCCCTGTCCATGTGTTCATGGAGAAATTTAACCTATGGTTGTGTGTAAATCCAGTGATTTTGAGAAACTGGAAACTTGCAAACACTTAATTGGCAATTGGTGATCTCTCTCCATATAACCCCACAGTCGTTAAAACAATTTAACAGTTTGGATTAAGGATTCTGTGATTTTTTAGCTGTGTTTTTTTCTACTTGAAGAACCTTTTGCCTGTCAAGTGAAGATTGTGTCTGAGTATATCACATTCATGCTTCCAGCCTCATTGCTTCTTGCAGCATAAACAACAAACGCTCAAACCACCGAGCATTTACCAGTGCACCATGGAGGAAGGCTGCAGCCATTTGAACCAATTTTTGCATGCTTCGTCAATTCAGATTTTCTACTAGGTTGAAAATCCACTTTGGTTTGCAGTGGTGATGGGTTTTATCCTCTGATGAGTCAACCTTTTCGATTTTTGAAAGAGAAGAGTTTTAACCTTAGCAGTCATGTAGCACTTTTAAATTCAAAACAAGAATCTGACTCCTTGGCTCTTAAAATGATACTGTGTGTAGTGTTTCTGTGGAGTGGGAGGGCCAAATGGGTACTTAAGTTTCTTTTGCAATTGGAATAACTGTCATAAAATCGGAGAAAGTGTTGGAAGGGACCTCAGGAGTTATTGATTTAAACCCTCATTTTCAAAGAAGACCAAGGCCCAGATAGCCAAGTTCTCAAGGTCATTCTGTTCGTTATTCGTCTCCTTGTTCCAAGTAAGGGCCTCTCCTTCCTGTGCAGTGTATTCCTGGTGGTTCTTTTTATAATCCCACTTGATTTTCTGCTTTCCCCAAATAAACAAAAACTGTTTTTGAGCTATGCCAGTGGCATTAAGATAATGGGGATATAAAACTTCATGGTAGTTAACAAAAGAACACCTTCTCCCTGTTATTTTACTGAAATAGCTATGGAGGATGTTTTAAAACTTTGCTAATTTCGTCCCGTTTCTTCCCTAATCATTTGATTAGCCTCTGATAACACTGTGAAATCCTGGTTCTTCACAATTAAAAATGATGTTTAGTTTTTCATTAAGTTTGCAGATAACTCATAACCATATCTTGACTTTAAGGAAAAATTTGTTAAATTCTGAGACAAATATTTCTAGTTGTGATCTCCCCCTCCTATTTGCACACTTAACTGTTACGAATCAGGAACTATGCTAGGCATATAACGTGTGCTGTTTATCATTCTAGTATAATAACCCAGCAACACAAATGAGAAGCAGGTTACATGACATGCCCAAGGCCTCGGACTGTAAGAATTGGGTTACAAATCTTGGGAGCGGAGCTGGGGGTGGGAAAAGCAGTCCACACTGCCCATTGGCTCTCTCTACTCAGTCCATGCCGCTTAGCCCTGCACACCCCACCAGAGCAGAGAGAAACTGCATTGTTTCACCCTGCGCCCTTTGGGCCCTGTCAGTTCTACCCTAGGCCCTGTCCCACAGTACTGAGTCGCACCATTTACAGTTAGGATTTGCAGTTCTTCCCACCCGCCTCCCTGGGCTTTCCCCTGTTTCCATATACACTCAGGAAAGGTATTACATTTATTTCCTTCTGCCTCTAGGTGTTTCATTGCAGGAAACTTTCAGGTTCTTTTTGGAATTGTTAGAGAAGTTGACCACTCTTTGGGTCAGAAGGAAGGAGAGGTGATGCCACTGTAATGCATTGTTTGTATGGATGTGGAGAAGCTCTTTACTGGAGTCAGAGGAGCAGAGGTTTAGTAAGCCTTCCCTGACACGCTGACACGTGTGGGCCAGCTGCTTTTCCCTCCAGTTGCAAATCTCACTGAGTTCTGCTGGTGTGATGAAGCGGGGTTGACGAGCCACCTGTGTCTTTTCCTGCCCCCGAAGCCTGATACTCGGTGGTCAGGTAGAGCGCCACGGGGAGTGAAGGCAATTCCTTAGCCTCCTGCTCCTGCTTCATCATTTGGCCTTGGAGCTGCATCCCTGCTCTCCCTCCTGGCAATTTACCTTACAGAGGTGGAGATTTTGAGCCACTTACCAAGTGTCCTCACTGACTGCCAGGTCGGTTCATTCCCTCATCTAGAGAAGGATGGAGTGGCGCCTCACCTCTTAGCCAGGGGTCACCCTCCTGGCAGTTGAAGGCAGAAGTCATGCTGTAGTCCCAATTGCATCTCCCCAGTGTGCTGTGTGGGGGAAGCATGGCTCGCTGGACATTTCTCCCACATTGAAAGATTACAAATTTTGATTTCTAGGCATTGCAGTTGGCCTTCCTTCAGATGCCATGTACAAAAAAAGAAAAATCTTTATTGAAACAAGAATATTGTTCGGAAATGATGCAGTCAGGAGGCAGATCCGCCTGGGGATGAGCCAGGAGCAGCGGTCAGGTGTTCAAAGCGTTTGGACTTGGAGTGGTGGGTGGAGTTGTCCAAACTTCATGTTGGGATCTCTGTTTCAGTGGGTTCTTGCTGACACCTTTTAACTGAATTATCACAGCTAATTGCTGTCTTGGTACTACAAGGACAAAGTTGGGTAATTACTGTGACAAGTGATCCCTGGGGTAGTCATCAGTTCTGTTATGCAGATACTTCTAGTTTGGGACATGTGGGTTTGTATGCCCCCCTTGAAGCTTGGTATGACCAGAGCACTATTTTGGGCCAACCAGACCAAGCAGAAGTGGCATGGGTCCCATCTGGGTGGAAGCTGTAAGTGCCCCGTCAAGTGCAGTTCCCTGTGTTCCCTGTCTGCCATGGTGATGGTCCAGAGTGAGGGGCCACAGAGAAAGCTACCAGCTGACCCAGGTTGAAGATGAGTATGAACTTCTCGGGAGGCTGAGATAGAAGGCCAGCCTTAGCAACTTAGACTCTGCCTCCATGTGAAAAGGACTGGAGGTGTAGCTTAGTGGTGAAGCACACCTGAGCTCAGTCCCTAGAAATCAACCTACGTTGTAGAAACCACTGAGATTTGGGGGTTGTTTGCTGTTACCATAAAGCTCAGCCCGGTGAGCTCAGCCCGTCCTCACCTACTACATACAACACATACACATCTTGGGCAGTCTTGTGCTATTCAGCAAGGCTTATGGTGAAGGTACAGTTGTGAATTGTGTTTAAAACAGTTTTCTGGGGCTGGAGTCATGGCTCAGCAGTAGAGTGCTTGCCTGGCATGCACAAGGACCCAGGTTCGAACCCCAGTACCACATATACAAGTAAGCGTCAGAAAAACAAGCCAGATGAAAAATAAAATTGATTTTCTCTCCTCTCAAAGGCTGATATTTTTTGGTATTGGGGATGCTTAACACAGGGGCACTTAACTACTGGAGCCACACCCCAGCACCTTTTATTTTTTATTTTGAGACAAGGTCTTCCTACATTGCTTAGGGCCTTGCTAAGTTGCTGAGACTGGCTTTGCACTTGTGATTCTCCTGCCTCAGCCTCCCAAGCCATTGGGATTACTGGAGTACACCACCACGCCCAGCCAAGTCTTCTGAATTCTTAAGATAGTGCCAAGATTCTTCAGACATTTGAATCAAGCCCTTTCCACTAACCTAACATGATCAGCAGTAGAGAAAAGTGGAGATTTGATATTTCATGAGTGCCTTCACTGGTCCTGATTTGCACAAGTGAGGTCATTCAATTGTAACGTCAGCCCTGGGAAGAGCCCTGCAAATGTCTCAGGTCACATAGGTGGCTAACAAGCAGATGAGAAGAACATTTACGAGAGCAGTAAGTAGGTGCTGCCAGTTGGTCTTTAGGGCTAGTTTTAGCTTAAACCTAGACAGTGGATAAGACTATCTACTTGTGGAAGTTTAGTTGCTCAATTTAAGGGTTAATGATTTTGGATTGAAAATGGAAAATGCAGATCTCTGCACTTTCCTCACTTAACTTTGACCTTGCAGAAAGTCTCCCCGAAGCCAGGTGCTATGGGGTTACACACCTGTAATCCCAGTGACTCTGGAGGCTGAGGCAGGAGGATTGCAATTTGAGGTCAGTCCCAAAAATTTAGTGAGACCCTTGCTCAAAATAAATAAAAAGGGCTGGGGATGCGTCTCAGTGGTAAGTGCTCCTGGGTTCAATCCCTGGTACCAAAAAACAAAAAAAGTTACCCTGAGGTAAATCACATAAATCTCTGACTGGTGGGCCCATCCTTAACAGTTGGATGTGAACTCACTCCTAACCTTGGGGGTGTTGGCTGCACTTGACTTTACCAGAGCTGTTTGTTTTATTATGTGATTCATTTTCCTGATTTATATTATGTCTTCTCTTGAAAAAGAGAAAGCCCTCAGCAACCGAATGTGAGGCGAGTTATCAGAATGCTACACCTTTCAAATTCAGATTTTTTTAAAAAAAATTGCAAAGCCAAGTATATTCATTTATGTTTATACAAGTTACTACGAATTGCTCAGAATTAGCAACATTTAATTGCTTCAGAATATCATTTACCACTCATTATGGATCCGTCTTGGTTTATTATATAGCGGCATTAATTCACTTTTATGTGTTTCAGTGCACACACATGGAATGAGATCAGCAGTTTGCTAGTGTTTGGGAAGCTGCTTTATAATATGGTTAAAACAGTGGTTCTTAATTCAATCCCTCATCTTAGACCAATTAAATCAAAAGTTTTGGTCCTGAGTGTTGGGATATGGTCGCATTTGGTTCAAGGCGAATCCGGGGTTGAGAAGCATGGATTCGAATTCTGGGTCCACTGAGGAAGTAGGTCATTTAACCTTCCAGTTTCATCATCTGTAAGAGGGGAAAGCATCTACTGTCACATGTTTGCATTAAGTTTAGCATTATTGAATTGCTGTTGAACAGCACAGTCCCCAGCCACAGTCAAGTACTCCCTAATATTGTGGATCTTGGGTCAGCGTTGGAAAGAATGTTTTCAATGATGCAAACCCAACTTGAACAGTTTCTCATACCTAGCACTAGGTCATTTTTTCTTCCTCCAAACTAGATTCTTGTCATCTTTCCATGCCATGTCCCCACCCTTTAGATTTCAGCTTCTCTGTTGCACCAGCTGCATTGCAGAAGCGAGGAATGTCAACACCCCGTGCCTGAGCACCCACGTGGTTCTGCCACCTGCTGCCCATCCCCATTTCTGTTCTGAACGCATGGTGTTGGATGGCTGAGCTCAGGGCCAGGGGAAGCCAAGGGGCTTTCATTCTTTTAACTACATTCTAAAGCAGCCCCACACACTAGAGAACTCAGGATGGTGATGCGGGCCTCAGTAGGAGGCGGTGGTGAGAGGATGCGCCATGGGGCTGTCCGTTTCCAGTCCAGGCACTGTGCCTACCCTTTAGGGCTGTGAGTAGGGCTGAGTGTTACTGACCTTGGTAATTTCTTGACCTTTGATACCTTGCTGTCTTCACTCCTAAAGCCGGATGGTCTAGTACCGACCTCCCAGGGTACTTGTGAAATGTTGAGCAGGTGCCACCTTGTTACAGGAAATGGCCGGTTTCCCATCCCTCTGCATCAGATATGGTGAGGTGACACTACTGCAAAGACTGCCCCCTCTTCTGAGGGCTCATGGACAGTGGCCACCATGCAGACTGTAATTCCGGCTTCCCCTTGCTATTCTGTTTTCCCGCGATGCTTCCCACTTGTGGGTCCTGGCTGCAGTTTCCCTTTTCTGCCTTCCCTCTGGTTACTTCCTCTTCGTTAGGGTCTCCATCAAGAGTGGGGAAGGGAGGGGCTGGAGAGGTGGCTCAGTGGGTATAGCATCCTCCTGGCAATGCATGAGGCCCCAGGTTTGAGCCCCAGCACCACATGCACAACTAAGTGTCAGAATAACTAAAATTAGGTGAAAACAATAAATTAACTCTCCCTCTCCCTCTCCGAGAAGTAGGGTAGAAGAAGGGACACAGAGGCTGGGGAAGACATGTCCCTGGGATACCTGCAGTGCATTCCCACCTTCCTGTTGCCCCAGTAACCCCTCACATTTGAGAGGCTAGTGTAGTTCACTGGGCACTTGCAGGTGTATCGTCTCTGAGATGCACGTTATTACCCCGTTTTTGCAATTATGAAAAATGAAGCTCAAGCTGAAAAGTGTCTTCCCAGGGCTCTCTTAGTTATTGATGACAGCCTAAATTCTCTTACTCTTTTTATAACCTCGGGTTCAGAGGACTGAGTTAATATACCCTTTAATAAATAACACATTATCATCATTTGTTCAAATAAAGTTCCACTGACAATACATACATGAATGGCCATGACTGTGTTCCAACAAATTGTTATTTTTAGAAACAGGTTAAGGGTGGATTTGACCCAAGAGCCATGATTTGCTGACCTCCGCTCTCAGATAACTATTCTGTTTGTTGCATGTGAATTTTCTTCTTTATATGTGTCCTTCCAAATGAATGTTTCATTTTGTAGGGCTGTATTTTTGAATTTACATTTTATGTGTTATTTTGTTTCTTACTTATTTTGTTTCCCCCTCAACTTGATCCTTAAGGGCCATTCTTGCTAGGGGTGCCTTTAGTTGACGGCTTCTCGCGACTCCACCCCCACCTCTCACCACCCGCGCTTCCAGTGATGGGCGCACGGGTTGTCTCCAGCTCTCAGCTGCACGTGAAGCTGCAGCGGGCACCATGTTGCCTGCCCGACGGCTGCCCGGTGCCCACTGCCATCTCCCTAGCTGCCTGCAGCTGCTCTTGGTCCACTTTCTCACTCTGGCCAAGTTGGTATCGTTATTCTGATTTCATTTCTGTGGTTGCTAATGAATTTGGACATGTCTTCATTTGCAGAGAAGTCTAAGGTTTCTCATTGAAAAGTTCGGTTCCTTCCCTTGCTCAGCTGGTCCTTCTCAAAAGGCTTCAGATTTTTGGATGGGATTTTTCAATCATGCACAAAAGGATAGCTACTTTACGCCTCCCCACGCCGACAGTCCGCATTGCGCCGACTTTGTACAGCTCTTCCTCTCTTCATTCTTAGTTCTCACACTAAAGCTTTTATTATTGGAGTGAGGGATGCTGGGGGTGGAACCTGGGCCTCACACTTGACAGGCAAGCACTCTACCTCCGAGCCAGCCTCACAGGAAGTTAAGACCAATCCCAGAACACGGCATCTCACTCCTAAGTTTGCAGCTGAGCCCGATGTGGACGGTTTCAAAAACATCACGGATGCCACTCTCCCAGCTAACGCGACTGACGACTCCCTTGAGATCCCTTGGTTGTTTCCCCATGGTGCCCTTTAGCTTGTTCCTGTCTCATGCCTGGCTTCTGACCTGCGGGTGCATTTGTGGCCTTCCAGGCCCCTGATGGACTGAGGTCACCTGGCTCCTGCTCTGCTTTTCTAGCACAAGTTTTCCCAGCGTTCTGCCTGCCAGTCACCATCCGGGTCCTCCCTGGCCACCTAAGCCAGCCTGGCAGGCCATGAGGACTGAGGGTCCCAGCATCACAACTAACCAGAGTGGTGGGCTGAGTAGTGCTCCTCAACATCATTGCCACCCTAATCTGCGGAACCTTTGTCTTCTGTTCCTGAAGGGACCTTGAGATGTGACTGAAGCCCCCGCTCTGCTCACTTCCCCTGGCACAAAGTAGGAGCTGCATGAAGTCATTAGGGAAGGGAGCACCGTGCTCACGATGGGACCTCTGCTCCCTAAATGACAGTCCCACTTCGCCTGCATTCTTGGTGTGCTTTACACATTTCTTCCTCGAATCTTTCAGTACAACAAGGACGCTGCTTACTCCCGGGATGCTCCCCGCACCTGCAGGTTGCCAACAGGACATCAGAAACGAGCCCCTGGGCCAAGGCCCACAGCTTCTTAAAACCGTAATTGTAGGGATTTGAGCCACTGAGCTGGGCCAAGGGCAAGGGTGAGAGGATGGCGCGGAGCAAATGGCTCACCTGGGCTTCCCAGGAGGACCACAGCCACATAGGGCACCACATGGCAAAGCTGCATTGTAGTTCACCATCCAAGGCCAGCGGAGCCGGGAGGGCTGGGGAGGTCATCTAGATTCCCTCCCCGCCTTTGAAATGTGCCTTCACGCATTCCCTGGGCTCTGGATTTAAAACAAAGCACCCTGTTCTGAAGACCCTTGTTCCCTCGCCCGCCCATGTGAACCCACTTCCCAAGCGCTAGCGGGACACCTGCCAGGCTTGGCGCCCACCCTGTGGGCCTAGCGTGTAAACCTCTGCTGCCTGAGGCTTCCCTGTGTCCCCAGGGCAGACCTGAACAGCCCTGGAGCAGCCGGTGCGGCTGGGCGTTTGTAGATGGTGTTTGAGCCTCTCCCAGGGAGCCCCACACTGTCGGAAGGCTAGCGCCCTCCCCAACCTCGAGGTAAGGACAACACACCTTTAAATGGCCCTCTCTGTCCCCACATCCACCACTCTCTCCCAGGATCTCT